>NIVC01004667.1:40290-67555 GCA_002269645.1 Macrostomum lignano
AAACAGGTGTCTAAAATACTTAAACAGGTTGTCTAAAGTACGGAAACAGGTGCTAAAAGTAAGGCTAAACAGGTGGTCTAAAGTACGGAAACAGGTGTCTAAAAGTACGGAAACAGGTGTCTAAAGTACGGAAACAGGTGTCTAAAGTACGGAAACAGGTGTCTAAAGTACGGAAACAGGGTCTAAAGTACTGGAACAGGTGGATAAAGTACGGAAACAGGTGTCTAAAGTACGGAAACAGGGTCTAAAAGGACTGGAACAGGTGGATAAAGTACGGAAACAGGGGTCTAAAAGTACTGGAACAGGTGGATAAAGTAAAAGTGAGCGGAAACAGGTGGCAGCACCAGCCTACTTACACTGAATAACCTCCGGCACAAGGCGCACGCTGGGCTGTCCGTGGTCCTCAGTGGCGATCACGCCGGCGCATCTGCGGAGAATCCGATGAAGAGGCCCTTGGCGCCAAGGCATTCCAGCGTTACAAAAGCCTTTGTCTTTGTATTTCTCCACTTTGAAGTAGCAGTGGATGTCTCCAGCTCCCTGGCGATGAGGGAAAGTGGCGTCAACTCTCTGTAGTTACACTGTAGTTAGCAATTAGCAAATGATAACGAGGTGTGAAATTATCCGCGCCTTTGTACAATTTTGCTTTTGGAACCGGTTCACCGGTTCGGGAGCTTTCTGTTTACTGCCATCCCTCCTGCGATCTCTTTGATGTTCGCGGGAAAATCAGCTCGGAAATGTTTTTGTCGAGTTTAAGTTTTATTTCCGATGATAAGAAAACATGACGGGATTAAAATTAGATCATCGACAGATGGATTAGTACTCGTAAAGCAGAATTGTGTATGAGATGGAATATGTAGGTTGAGTTGACAAGTCAGTGCGTACGCAGATGAATACTTTTTACCTTATAGTAGATAAGTGTATTGCCAGGTAGACATTTAGGTAGGTTATTAGTAGGTAGAATATGCGGATATAAGCAGCTAGATGGACAGGTGGGTTCGTTAGTCAGTTGTTATATTTGCTGGGTGGCTAGGTAGGTAGGTAGGTAGATAGGTAACTATATGTAGGTGCATAGGTATGTAGGTAGGTTAGGTAAGTAGATGTAGGTGGTAGGTAGGTAGGTAGGTTAGGTAGGTAGGTAGGTAGGTAGGTAGGTAGGTAGGTAGGTAGTAGGTAGGTAGGTAGGTAGGTAGGTAGGTAGGTAGGTAGGTAGGTAGGTAGGTAGGTAGGTAGGTAGGTAGGTAGGTAGGTAAGTAGGTAGGTAACTATATGTAGGTGGCTAGGTAGGTAGGTAGGTAGGTGGGCAGATAGGTAGGTAGGTATGTAGGTAAGTAGGTAAGTAGTTAGGTATGCAGGTGGGCTAGTAGGCAGGTGGGCAGGTCCAAACTCACCATGCAGTCGCACTTTCGGTCCTTGATACGCAGGAACTGCTCCGCGAACACCACTGATTCGAATTGACGCACGCCTGCTCGCCTTCGACTTTGTGCACCCGAAAATGCGCCATCCGATTTCGCTTGCCCCCGTGCACGCCGTTGTCGTGATCGACGGCCAGCGTCTGCGTCAGCGACGTGCTGAACAGGATGACGCCGCGGTGCCGCAGCATGCCCTTGCAGTAGGGCACGAACAGTTTGCCGGGACCGGTTGAGGCGCCTTTCCACTGGCGCGGGTCCAACGGCTCGCCGTCCGCCCCGATGTTGATCTGCTGCAGGCTGTGGCGCGCCGACTCCAGCACCACGGAGCGGTCCGGTTGGATGCGAATGCGAAACTCGCAGAGGGCGCCGCTTTGCCCTGAGTGCAAATTTGGGTGCGGGGCTGACTGGATTGATCCTCAGTTGCTGGGCACCAGCCTCCCAGATCCTCAGTTGCTGGGCCACCAGCCTCCCAGATCCTCAGTTGCTGGGCCACCAGCCTCCCAGTTCCTCAGTTGCAAAAGCCAGCCTCCAAGATTCTCAGTTGCTTGGCCAGCCTCCCTGATCCTCAGTTGCTGGGCCACCAGCCTCCCAGATCCTCAGTTGCTGGGCCACCAGCCTCCCAGATCCTCAGTTGCTGGCCACCAGCCTTCCAGATCCTCAGTTGCTGGGCCACCAGCCTCCCAGTTCCTCAGTTGCTAAAGCCAGCCTCCAAGATTCTCAGTTGCTAAGCCAGCCTCCCTGATCCTCAGTTGCTGGGCCAGCCTCCCAGATCCTCAGTTGCTGGGCCAGCCTCCCAGATCCTCAGTTGCTGGATCAGCCTCCCAGATCCTCAGTTGCTGGGCCACCAGCCTCCCAGATCCTCAGTTGCTGGGCCAGCCTCTTAAATCCTCAGTTGCTGTCACAACCTGCACCTTCTAAAATCTATTTTTAGAAGGCAAAAACCTTGTTTTCTCAGCAGAGACTGCTCATCCTGCAAATCTATTGGATATCTGTGACACGTCCCTGACTTACTGATGAGCCGTAGTCTCCTGTTTTCTTTGCCTCGTGCAAACTATCAACTTTCTGCTTCAAAGGAAAAAGAGGCAAAACCCGAACTGCTTTCTGAACGAATGATAGGCTTTTCTGAAGCGCTGTCAGATAATTGCAGTTGCTACAGCGAGTGGCGCAGCTCCGCGTGCCTAATTTGCATCAATTCGTCATCATTACCGACTGGTCACGACTCAGTCAGCAACCCTTTTTCCACCCTCTAGTTTAAAGACTATAAATCAGTGTAATTAAGCGGGCCTCGGGCCGAAATTGCAAGACAATCGAAGCTTGGTGACTCAATGCAATGCTTTTTTGAGGCAGATTGGCGCATGAATTATACAAGTGGCTGAAACACCTGCGACTATTGTGCCTTGTTAAAAGACACGCTAACAATCTGCGGTTCTGTCAGACTAATTGGCAAATAAACAAGCAAATTGCACGGCATTTTTACTGAAAAATTCGATCATCACAAGTGACGCTCATCGATTCGCTTAGTCCTCACCTGTCCCATAATAATGCCATTGTCGATAGCCAGGAAGCACTTTGGTGCAGCTGTACTCCTGAACAGTCTGAGGTCACCTTTTCGAGCTTGAACAGTGAAGTAAGCTGGAAAATTTTTAAGAAATTTTTCTATTAGTCATGCAGATGTACGTTCTTGATAACATTCCTCATGATCATTAGGTTTTCTGTCGAATCTACTCGTTAATTTCGATATAATTTATGCCTAGCACAGGTGCGCCCTGGGATAAGAAGCGCCCTGATGATTGACACGTTATTTTACAATAATTGGCGAACGAATTTCTTCGAAATCATGCACGACATCAGCTCTTTCTGCCGCCTTATCTTAGCTTGATCACACATCCTTCCCCATTGCAGCCATAGACACAGCTCTTTCTTCCGCCTTATCTCGGCTAGGCCACACACCCATCCCCATTGCAGTCATAGACGCAGCTCTTTCTGCCGCTTTATCTTGGCTAGATAACACACCCCTCCCCATTGCAGCCATAGACACAGCTCTTTCTGCCGCCTTATCTCGGCTAGGTCACACACCCCTCCCCATTGCAGCCATAGACACAGCTCTTTCTGCCGCCTTATCTCGGCTAGGTCACACACCCCTCCCCATTGCAGCCATAGACACAGCTCTTTCTGCCGCCTTATCTCGGCTAGGTCACACACCCTTCCCTATTGCAGCCATAGACACAGCTCTTTCTGCCGCCTTATCTCGGCTAGGTCACACACCCCTCCCATTGCAGCCATAAACACAGCTCTTTCTTCCGCCTTATCTCAGCTAGGCCACACAGCCTTACGTTAAATTTCTTATTAAAATTTGTCGCCAAAAAGGGCCACTAAAACGCACACATCGGGTCTCGATCGTCGGCCTTAGCGTCAACACTCGTGTCTGCCGTGTTAATCCTTAACGGTTTCTCCGTCACCTTGCTATACAACTGGATAACATTGCCACCAGCAAAGGCCCAGCTCATGTAGTCCCATAGCTCGCGTTCAAGCAGGTCCTGCCATGAAAGTGTCGTGCAGTTTTAAT
This sequence comes from Macrostomum lignano, assembly GCA_002269645.1. Taxonomy (NCBI): domain Eukaryota; kingdom Metazoa; phylum Platyhelminthes; family Macrostomidae; genus Macrostomum; species Macrostomum lignano. The sequence continues at coordinate 44,266 of NIVC01004667.1, forward strand.
TCGCGAGCGATTCGGCCGTCGTCTTCACCTTCGTCAAGCCAGCTGAAATATCAATAGAATAATAAAGATGCTCAGTGGTGACTGAGTAGTAGTGTGGGTACGATTTTGCTCACAGTGACATTATTTTGGGATTCGTAAACTTTGCAGTACCCATGAGAGCCTTGATTGAAAGTGCCTGACTGCGGTACTTTTTCGTTCGCGTGTGCGTGTGACTAACCAGCTAACTGACTGTTCAACTTCGTTAAGTGATAGGAACTTTCTTCCTTCTAGCAATCAGAAAGGGTCTCCCGAAATCACGAAAAGTTGCATTTCCGATTCTAGACTTCCTTTTTTGTCGCTTTACTTCACAGGGTTTCCCGCAAAGAAGTGCTCTTACCGGTTGCACAAGAACGCGTGTCCCTCGCTGGGCGCTGACAGTTCGTAGACAATCACCTTGTCCAGAAACCAGCCGTGACCGGGCCCGCTGCCATCGTGCCCAATCAGCAGTTTGCGCAACGGCCCGAGACTCACGGACTCCAGCTCGAATACGTCGATCTGCGAGTGTTTTTTTAGATGCAAATGACATATCCTTTAGTACTGGACGGAGCGAACGAGAGTTCGAAAATTTGAACTTGACTGGGAAATGAGACGAATACAGTGAGAAAGGAAATAAAACACAGTGACGGAAATGAGAAATGAAGAAATGAGAAATGGAAATGAAGCACCAGTGATGAAAATGAGGAACATACATGTAGGGAGGGAAATGAAGCACCAGTGATGGAAATGAGGAATATAGGGAAGAAAATGAAGAACAAAGTGATGGAAATAAGGAATATAGGCAGGGAAATGAATGTAGGGAGGGAAACGAAGCACCAGTGATGGAAATGAGGAACATAGGGGGGGGGAAACGAAGCACCAGTGATGGAAATGAGGAACATAGGGGGGGGGGAAATGAAGCACCAGTGATGGAAATGAGGAATATAGGAAGGGAAATGAGAAATAGGGCCAGAAACGAGGACTATGGGGAGGAAACGAAGCATGGTGATGGAAATGAGGAATATTGGGAGCTGATGAAAACTAAGCATGGGAAATTATGAGAGGATGAAAGGGAATGGAGAATGAATAAGAAAGTGAAAAACTAAAACCGCTAGCAGATCAAAAGCAAGGTGCAGACAAGAAGATGCATTCAGAACGTGAGCAACCTTACCTGACCCTTCTGAAATGGCGTCTCTCCGGTCTCATTGACATCTCCATCAGTGGTCCGTAAGCCGTTGCTCACAGGCCTAGTCAGCATCCGCTTGCCAGTGTCCCCGTGCTGGCCAAACAGCTGCACGTAAACTGCAGCCTCAGTTCCGGCATTGTAGCAGTCGCCAGTGTGAACCTCGACGCGGTACCGCTCCACTGAAGAGATGAAGCTACGCGTACTATAGAAGAGGCTGGATACCCCAGCTCCCCCATACGGCAAGGACTTTTTGCAGATATGTAATGACAGAGAATACGAGGTTCTCTGAGCTCTGAACTCTCGGCATTAGGGAATACAATCTCGGAATCCCGGATCGCACTCGCAAATCCTGATCCCGCTTTGCAATAATTCAATCATTCATTCTCGAATAGTAGTATCTGCAACTGAGCTACTTGTCAGGTGAAATCATAACCCAGCTGTCCTGCTTTGATTTATTAATCTTTTAAGCATGGAAGCTAGTGAGTAGAAGGCTATAGGGCTGCAGGGATACGAAACAGAAGCTGTTAGCAGATCGTAAATAGATTTAAGGTGTAATAATGTAGAACTACTGAAGCAGTCCCTACCTTCAAAAGTCCTTGGCCGTAGTTGGGATTAGAAAATTGGGATCTTGTTATCGGACCACAGCCCAAGCTACCCATTCTCCATCTAGGGCGGGTGATGTCTGATCCCCTTCTAACTGGTATCAGTACCTCGGAACATAGCCCTGTAAGCTGTCATTCCCCAGGTTACATCACAATCAAGTGTGATTTTCCAATTTTGATGGATTTTTGATACTGGCATGTAAAACAGCACGCCCATTACGTCAGGCGGTACATCACACTCCAATTCAAAGCTCACTGTCAGTTTCATGTTTGCAAAATATTTTATTCTGTTCTACGTATTATCATTAAAAGCCATTTTTGAGACGCGCTAATAGAGCTCATCAAGGCGCTGGTCAGACACAAAGAAAACACGATTGCATTACACACTTCGCTTCGCTTCTTATATGTCTTTGTAGTAGTTTCAATGATACAAAGGTAGCGAAACATCTTAGGTGAAAAAGTACAAGTGCAAAGATACTTGAAGAGATAGTTAGGAGCTGTAAAGATAAATGAGCTACATCAATCAAGGTCACGTGGTCACACGAGGGGCAGGACATTTCTCGGGCAGAGAAGAACGACTGATGAGCACATGGGACTGCTGTGCCTCATTAACTCTAGGAGCCACCAATCAAGACACTTTCGCTTCGTGCAGGAGCAGCCTTTCAAAATGAGAGCTCGAAGCTCACGTATTCAACTTGGAAAGAAATTTTGAGACTAATTTTTTTTCTTTCAACTTCATTTTCCAGTCCTCTTGCTAATTGACTTGATTCTGAAATCCTGCTTTGATTCGGCTGATTGGATGCTAGGAGCAAATTATTTTCGATGACTAATTGAGAAACTCAGAGATATGGGCGAGAGCATAACCTGGCAACCAGATGAATACGTGCAGTACACACGGGCTTTAAAATGGGTGCCAGCATTAGCTGGGGTAATTGAGGGTGCGTGTGGCGACCCCCCAGTCCTTGGACTGAACAGCCGTACGCAGCCTTCAGATGCGCCGCGCAATAGCTGCGGCTGAGCTGTCGGTTGCACATCTGCCCTTAGGACAGGTGCAATCAATTTTTATTATTGAGGATGGTGACAATGAGAAGCCTAAAGCTATGCTAAAAGGCAAACTCTAACTGTAATTCTCAATATAAAAAAAACACCAGCTTACGAGGCAGGGCAGCCTTTCCATCTCTGACGGCGGGCAGCTCTCTCGCGATTTCACCGTCGTCTCGATCGGTGGCCAGCCAACGGTTGAAATCAAAAACCAGCGTTTCATCCGGGCTGGCGCCAACTGAGGTCATGACGAGTTGGCCCACGTGCCAGCCTGGCGATGCGCCGCTGTTGTCGTGCGACAGACGCACTTTGGTCACCTGGCCTATCGACCCGGTGTTGATCTTGACGAATTGTGGTGGGTAAGTGTGCGAAATTTATTAGGTTAGGTAGTAGCTGTGATTTGCAATGATTGACAATGATTAGCAATGATTTCCAATGATTAGCATTGATTAGCAAGGACTGACAATGATTAGAAATGATTAGCAATGATTTGCAATGATTAGCATTGATTAGCAAGGACTGACAATGATTAGAAATGATTAGCAATGATTGGCAATGATTAGCTATGACTGGAAATGATTTGCAATGACTGTCGATGATTAGCAATGATTAGCAATGATTAGCAATGATTAGCAGTGATTAGCAATGATTAGCAATGATTAGCAAGGACTGACAATGATTAGAAATGATTAGCAATGATTGGCAATGATTAGCATTGATTAGCAAGGACTGACAATGATTAGAAATGATTAGCAATGATTGGCAATGATTAGCAATGATTAGCAAGGACTGACAATGATTAGAAATGATTAGCAATGATTGGCAATGATTAGCTATGACTGGAAATGATTTGCAATGACTGTCGATGATTAGCAATGATTAGCAATGATTAGCAATGATTAGCAACGATTAGCAATGATTAGCAATGATTAGCAATGATTAGCAACGATTAGCAATGATTAGCAATGATTAGCAATGATTAGCAATGATTAGCAATGATTAGCAATGATTAGCAATGATTAGCAACGATTAGCAACGATTAGCAATGATTAGCAATGATTAGCAATGATTAGCAATGATTGGCAATGACTAGCAATGATTAGAAATGATCATTAGAAATGATCAGCAAACAAACCAGAAACAGTGACACTATATGTGGTCAAATTATTAACTACAATTATGTAAGAAATTCTCGTCATGCTCACCTCGAATTCGTCCTCCTGTCCGGCTTGAAACGGATTCACCGGCCCGTCCGGCTTCAACGGCATGGCGAGCGGAATCGGGTCCGACTGGCCCTCGCGGCCATAGACGGTGAGGAAGACGCGGCTGCTGGTGCCGTTGGCGGCGTCTCCCGAAGGAGTAGAAATTTTTATGCGCCAAATTCCTTCTGAAATAAACATAAATCGGAGTTTTACCTAATGTGGTCTGAATGCACCTGTGACCAGGTGACAATAGTAACGTATTAGGTACTTTATCACAGCTTGTAGAACTTTCTTATATTTCTACTGTAAGTAGTCTAGTCGATAAAAGCCAGTTATTAAATATTTTATAATTGTCACTTTCTGATAATTCTACTGTTGGTAAAGTAGGATGTCAAGGCTTACGGATCAAGGCTGAGAGATCAAAACTACATGTCGTTTATTCTAAATTTTTTATTACATTTTTTTGTCCCTCCAACGGGGGGCGCTGGTTGCTAGTCCTATATACTAAAATACGAGTAATAAACTAAATAGATAAGTGTTAGCTTGGTTTTCCATATAGATCTACGCAATGAATATTTTATATTTTAACAATTTCCATATAAAGGCCAGCAATAAAAAGCATAAGCCTACTCGGTTTTGCCGGAGCATTGGTCAACCGCTGCTCTTTGGCACGCCGGCCGATCGGTGGCAATTTCCGGCGACCGAGTTCGCCGCCTCCAGCTGCCACCTGATGCTGCTGGTGCACCGGGCCAGCCCAGGCGAACAATGGCTTGAACTTTTCTTGGCCAGCAACAACGTAGCTCTCGGGTCCGTTGTACATAGCTGAGAGAGACTCCACCTTTGTTTTGTTATATTGGGTGGAAAATTTCTTGTGTATTAAATGCTTCAAGATTGTGTACATTAGAAAGTGCTGAAGAAAGCATTGAGTGTTGGGAAACCCAGTTTGTATTTGTCGCGAATTGTTTAGTCATTTCTTCAGTTCATCTGCACTTGTCTCTGTTTACTCTGCTTTCTCTCCCTCTCTGTCTAGTTCAATTTTGTTATTCTTCTCTCTCTCCCACGCTGCCTTCTGATTGGCTCCTCAATCTCGCCTGTTTCCTTAGTCGCGCACTCGACCCCTCCTTTTATTATCAGGACTCAACCTCCCTAAGTTAATGTTTAATACGCTCGTAAGCCCTGCGCCTCACTTACTTCTTAGTGTTCAATTTAACTCTTAAGTCTTAATTAAAATAGTTTATTTATGGTCGTAATATTTTCATTACAGTTTTCATTGTGTAAGTAAGTCAAGTAAGGCCCTGCCCCTAACTTTATTTATCGTTAGGCATGTACACCTCAATGGTCATTGATTGCACGAGCAGTGCCAAGCCAAGATTACAATTTAGCCCCGAATTAATGTGACTGCACTTGGAATCGAGCCTGGGCCGCTGGCACATCAGACAATTGGCTACGGCCCCCTTAGTAACAGCCATTTCACCAAGGATACTGAGATACTGAGTAAAGTCCAGACTGTTCTGCTACCGAGGTATATTGAGAATCACTTTAGATCTTCAGTTCGGAGGTGTGCAGTTCTGACTTCTCAAATTAACTTTCACATGTCAAATAAGTTTCATTGCAACACGCAGTCGCCACAATTCACATTTTTAATATCTTTCGTGCACTCTCACAGCCCAGCAGGACTTTGAAACTGGTCGCTAGATTTTTTGTACTCTTAACCCCGGTTAAATTGGCTTTCTCAATTCTTTGCGTTTTTCGCCGCTCATGGGCGTAACCATGGCAACAGCAAGGGCGACGCTTCTCTACGAATTATGTTATTTCTCTTCAGGCCTTGTGCTCGAATCAATTATTAAAGCTTTGAGCGCCCGGTGCATGCTGTTATCAGCTTTTGCAGCAAAATTAACCGAATTTTTGTCTCTGAACTGCCGCACATTGGCTACCGAGAGCTGCGGGGGGACTGATAAAGTCGATAAGGATAAATTAACTGAGCATATCCAATGCCTTGAGACAAATATTCTCAGCAAGTACGAACTCAGCAAAATGCATGTTTGATGTTGACCTATGTTTCCAAGTTATCGATGTCTGAATCAATTACAAGTCTGACAAGTACAGAGAAGGCGGTATCATGTTTGGAGTGTGCCCAAAATCCAAATAACTGGTTTGATTGCGTCTGGCGCTCTGACCTTCTTGCCTGACACTCCACTGCCTCCCCTGACACTTCACTGCCTCCTCTGACACTCCACTGCCTACCCTGACACTCCACTTCCTCCTCTGACACTCCACTGCCTCCTCTGACACTCCACTGCCTCTCCTGACACTCCACTGCTTCCCCTGACACTCCACTGCCTCCTCTGACACTCCACTGCTTCCCCTGACACTCCACTACCTCCCCTGACACTCCACTGCCTCTCCTGACACTCCACTGCCTCCTCTGACACTCCACTGCCTACCCTGACACTCCACTGCCTCCTCTGACACTCCACTGCCTCCCCTGACACTCCACTGCCTCCTCTGACACTCCACTGCCTCCTCTGACACTCCACTGCCTCCTCTGACACTCCACTGCCTCTCCTGACACTCCACTGCTTCCCCTGACACTCCACTGCCTCCTCTGATACTCCACTGCCTCCTCTGACACTCCACTGCCTCTCCTGACACTCCACTGCTTCCCCTGACACTCCACTGCCTCCTCTGATACTCCACCGCCTCCTCTGACACTCCACCGCCTTCCCTGACACTCCACCGCCTTCCCTGACACTCCACCGCCTTCCCTGACACTTCACTGCCTCCCCTGACACTCCACTGCCTACCCTGAAACTCCACTGCCTCCTCTGACACTCCACTGCCTACCCTGACACTCCACTGCCTCCTCTGACACTTCACTGCCTACCCTGACACTCCACTGCCTCCTCTGACACTCCACTGCCTCCTCTGACACTCCACTGCCTCTCCTGACACTCCACTGCTTCCCCTGACACTCCACTGCCTCCTCTGATACTCCACTGCCTCCTCTGACACTCCACTGCCTCTCCTGACACTCCACTGCTTCCCCTGACACTCCACTGCCTCCTCTGATACTCCACCGCCTCCTCTGACACTCCACCGCCTTCCCTGACACTCTACCGCCTTCCCTGACACTTCACTGCCTCCCCTGACACTCCACTGCCTACCCTGACACTCCACTGCCTCCTCTGACACTCCACTGCCTACCCTGACACTCCACTGCCTCCTCTGACACTCCACTGCCTCCTCTGACACTCCACTGCCTCTCCTGACACTCCACTGCTTCCCCTGACACTCCACTGCCTCCTCTGATACTCCACCGCCTCCTCTGACACTCCACTGCCTCTCCTGACACTCCACTGCTTCCCCTGACACTCCACTGCCTCCTCTGATACTCCACCGCCTCCTCTGACACTCCACTGCCTCTCCTGACACTCCACTGCTTCCCCTGACACTCCACTGCTTCCCCTGACACTCCACTGCTTCCCCTGACACTCCACTGCCTCCTCTGATACTCCACCGCCTCCTCTGACACTCCACTGCCTCTCCTGACACTCCACTGCTTCCCCTGACACTCCACTGCCTCCTCTGACACTCCACTGCTTCCCCTGACACTCCACTACCTCCCCTGACACTCCACTGCCTCTCCTGACACTCCACTGCTTCCCCTGACACTCCACTGCCTCCCCTGACACTCCACTGCATCCCCTGACACTCCACTGCCTCCCCTGACACTCCACTGCCTCCCCTGACACTTCACTACCTCCCCTGACACTTCACTGCCTCCCTTGACACTCCACTGCCTCCCTTGACACTCCACTGCATCCCCTGACACTCCACTGCCTCCCTTGACACTCCACCGCCTCCCCTGACACTCCACGGCCTCACCTGACACTCCACCGCCTCCCCTGACACTCCACTGCATCCCCTGACACTCCACTACCTCCCCTAACACTTTACTGCCTCCCTTGACACTCCACTGCCTCCCTTGACACTCCACCGCCTCCCCTGACACTCCACCGCCTTCTCTGACACTCCACTGCCTCCGCTGACACTCCACTACCTCCCCTGACACTCCACCGCCTCTCCTGACACTCCACTACCTTCCCTGACACTCCACTGCCTCCTCTGACACTCCACTGCCTCCTCTGATACTCCACTGCCTCCTCTGACACTCCACTGCCTCCCCTGACACTCCACCGCCTCCCCTGACACTCCACTGCCTCCCCTGACACTTCACTACCTCCCCTGACACTTCACTGCCTCCCTTGACACTCCACTGCCTCCCTTGACACTCCACTGCATCCCCTGACACTCCACTACCTTCCCTGACACTCCACTGCCTCCCTTGACACTCCACCGCCTCCCCTGACACTCCACGGCCTCACCTGACACTCCACCGCCTCCCCTGACACTCCACTGCATCCCCTGACACTCCACTACCTCCCCTAACACTTTACTGCCTCCCTTGACACTCCACTGCCTCCCTTGACACTCCACCGCCTCCCCTGACACTCCACCGCCTTCTCTGACACTCCACTGCCTCCGCTACCTCCCCTGACACTCCACCGCCTCTCCTGACACTCCACTGCCTTCCCTGACACTCCACCGCCTCCCCTGACACTCCACTGCCTCCTCTGACACTCCACCGCCTCCCCTGACACTCCACTGCCTCCCCTGACACTCCACCGCCTCCCCTGACACTCCACTGCCTCCCCTGACACTCCACTGCCTTCCCTGACACTCCACCGCCTCACCTGACACTCCACCGCCTCCCCTGACACTCCACTGCCTCCTCTGACACTCCACCGCCTCCCCTGACACTCCACTGCCTCCCCTGACACTCCACCGCCTCCCCTGACACTCCACTGCCTCCCCTGACACTCCACTGCCTTCCCTGACACTCCACCGCCTCACCTGACACTCCACCGCCTCCCCTGACACTCCACTGCCTCCTCTGACACTCCACCGCCTCCCCTGACACTCCACCGCCTCCCCTGACACTCCACTGCCTCCCCTGACACTCCACCGCCTCCCCTGACACTCCACTGCCTCCCCTGACACTCCACTGCCTTCCCTGACACTCCACTGCCTCCCCTGACACTCCACTGCCTCCCCTGACACTCCACCGCCTCCCCTGACACTCCACTGCCTCCCCTGACACTCCACTGCCTCCCCTGACACTCCACTGCCTCCCCTGACACTTCACTACCTCCCCTGACACTTCACTGCCTCCCCTGACACTCCACTGCCTCCCCTGACACTCCACTGCCTTCCCTGACACTCCACCGCCTCACCTGACACTCCACCGCCTCCCCTGACACTCCACTGCCTCCTCTGACACTCCACCGCCTCCTCTGACACTCCACCGCCTCCCCTGACACTCCACTGCCTCCCCTGACACTCCACCGCCTCCCCTGACACTCCACCGCCTCCCCTGACACTCCACTGCCTTCCCTGACACTCCACTGCCTCCCCTGACACTCCACTGCCTCCCCTGACACTCCACCGCCTCCCCTGACACTCCACTGCCTCCCCTGACACTCCACTGCCTCCCCTGACACTCCACTGCCTCCCCTGACACTTCACTACCTCCCCTGACACTTCACTGCCTCCCTTGACACTCCACTGCCTCCCTTGACACTCCACTGCATCCCCTGACACTCCACTACCTCCCCTGACACTCCACTGCCTCCCTTGACACTCCACCGCCTCCCCTGACACTCCACGGCCTCACCTGACACTCCACCGCCTCCCCTGACACTCCACTGCATCCCCTGACACTCCACTACCTCCCCTAACACTTTACTGCCTCCCTTGACACTCCACTGCCTCCCTTGACACTCCACCGCCTCCCCTGACACTCCACCGCCTTCTCTGACACTCCACTGCCTCCGCTACCTCTCCTGACACTCCACTGCCTTCCCTGACACTCCACCGCCTCCCCTGACACTCCACTGCCTCCTCTGACACTCCACCGCCTCCCCTGACACTCCACTGCCTCCCCTGACACTCCACCGCCTCCCCTGACACTCCACTGCCTCCCCTGACACTCCACTGCCTTCCCTGACACTCCACCGCCTCACCTGACACTCCACCGCCTCCCCTGACACTCCACTGCCTCCTCTGACACTCCACCGCCTCCCCTGACACTCCACTGCCTCCCCTGACACTCCACCGCCTCCCCTGACACTCCACTGCCTCCCCTGACACTCCACTGCATCCCCTGACACTCCACTACCTCCCCTAACACTTTACTGCCTCCCTTGACACTCCACTGCCTCCCTTGACACTCCACCGCCTCCCCTGACACTCCACCGCCTTCTCTGACACTCCACTGCCTCCGCTACCTCCCCTGACACTCCACCGCCTCTCCTGACACTCCACTGCCTTCCCTGACACTCCACCGCCTCCCCTGACACTCCACTGCCTCCTCTGACACTCCACCGTCTCCCCTGACACTCCACTGCCTCCCTTGACACTCCACCGCCTCCCCTGACACTCCACTGCCTCCCCTGACACTCCACTGCCTTCCCTGACACTCCACCGCCTCACCTGACACTCCACCGCCTCCCCTGACACTCCACTGCCTCCTCTGACACTCCACCGCCTCCCCTGACACTCCACTGCCTCCCCTGACACTCCACCGCCTCCCCTGACACTCCACTGCCTCCCCTGACACTCCACTGCCTCCCCTGACACTCCACTGCTTTCCCTGACACTCCACAGGCACCCTTGACACTATTTTTTGACAGCTAGAGCTCTGCATGAAACCAAAGACTTTTCAAGTACATTTACCAAACGAGAAGTGAAAGCACTGCAGCGAAGGCAGAGTGATGCACCGTGCAATGTTTGCTTTTGTTTAAAGCTTGAAACGTGAAATACTGCAAGAGAAACCAATAAAATTGCTATAGGAGCAAAAGATAGAATAATAAAAACTTTAAACTTCGAGAAAACTACTATATCGATTATTACAAGCAGTAGAAATTAAAAAAAGTATAAAATGTTTCATTAATTTAAACAAAAATAGTACTGTGATGAAATCTGGACCAACTTAGCAATGATCGATCCAATGCTCTTGGAAAAATAGAAGAACAACATGAGTGGCTTTGCTTAGACTTAGTTTTTAAAAAATTGTTTCAGATCTGCCCCAAAAAGGGCCGTTTTACTCACCAGCTGACCTTCAATCGTGTAGATTCTACGAACTTGCATTCGAAATATTGCGGACAAATCGTCTAAAACCTGTTCGAAACTTTGAACCATGCGCTTGTTCAGCAGGACAATGTGCTTCTTGAATGGTTCGCCGTTCTGTCTAACATAAATTCGCTTGCAGTCGGCCCGCTTGAACACGGGAGCATAGGCGGCTGCGGCGGCGGCGCCCTGGTCGTCCGGCGCGGCGGCCGTGTCCGAGTTCGGGTAACTGTTCGCGTCCCGGCGTGGGCGGGCGCGAAATCGCATCGGCTGGGCCAGCGGGGACGCGGCGGAGGCGTCGGTCGCTGCTGCCGATGCAACGCCGCCCGTTAGCTTGCCGGTGGCCCGCCAGGCCGGCGTGACAACTGGCCTGCGGATCGGATTGGGATTCTGTCTGTGTGTCTGTGTCTGTGTGTCTGTGTGTCTGTGTGTCTGTGTGTCTGTGTGTCTGTGTGTCTGTTTGTCTGTCTGTCTGTGTGTCGGTGTGTCTGTCTTAGTGTCTTTCTGTGTGTCTGTCTGTCTGTCTGTCTGTCTGCTGTCCGTTTCTGTCTCTCACTTATTGGGATCCACAGGCGCGGCAGCCCGTCTCTGCCTAGTGGAGCACAGGTAGTGCCCCTGATTGTCGAAATCCTCCAACGAGCTGAGCCTATCGCGGCCTCGCGGCGTGAAGACGGCCCGAACTCCGTAGCTCAGCTCGGGCATTCGGTCCGTCAGCTCCGTCAGCAAGGCGTCGAAGCCTCGATAGCGATTGGGGTGGATGGCCACCCTGATCGGCTGCTTGAAGGTCACGCCGTCCCGGTGGAAATACACCGTCTTAGCCTGCTTCGGCCGGTTTGACTCGTTGCTAGGGCCGAAGTCTGCGGCAGTGCCGGCAGCCGCAGCCGCCCCGGCCTCTCCATGGGTGTCCCCGGAGCCGTTCTCTTCGCCCTGCTGCTGCATGTCGAACTCGGCGAACTCCGGTAGCGTCAGGTTCCTGAGGCTGTCGCTGTCAGCGCAGCTCTCCTCCGTGTCGCTTGGCCGCCTCAGCTGTCGGTTCCGCTGCTGCTGACGATGGATTTGACTGGGATTTGAGCTCACTTCCGATGGGGTCTGCTCCACTGCCGACTGGGGCCAGGGTGTGCTCACACGGTGACCGGATTCTTCGTTGGTGTCGTTGTGATCCTGCTGGGAGTGCGACTCTGCGTCGTCATGCAATAAATTGAGTAGTAGTAGTAGTAGTAGTAGTAGTAGTAGTAGTAGTAGTAGTAGTAGTAGTAGTAGTAGTAGTAGTAGTAGTAGTAGTAGTAGTAGTAGTAGTAGTAGTAGTAGTAGTAGTAGTAGTAGTAGTAGTAGTAGTAGTAGTAGTAGTAGTAGTAGTAGTAGTAGTAGTAGTAGTAGTAGTAGTAGTAGTAGTAGTAGTAGTAGTAGTAGTAGTAGTAGTAGTAGTAGTAGTAGTAGTATTTAGTACGAGCTTAGAGTAGTAGTTGTGTTTTTGTAGTTTTTGCACTTCTTGTTGTCGTTTGCTAGTTTAAAAAATTTTACGGTACATCCAAAAATATTACGGAAATATAATTCTAACAAATTGAATCCCTAACAACTTTGTTGACCAAGGAAATTTGATACTTTGTCGATAGACGAAGCGGAATTAGAACAGATTATGACAGGGCGTCAGTCACCTACGCGGCTGAAAGCAATTTTGTATACATTATTTCGTATCGAAAATCTGACACATCGATACATGTAGATTCATTGTTAGATAGATAGATAGATAGATAGATAGATAGATAGATAGATAGATAGATAGATAGATAGATAGATAGATAGATAGATAGATAGATAGATAGATAGATAGATAGATAGATAGATAGATAGATAGATAGATAGATAGATAGATAGATAGATAGATAGATAGATAGATAGATAGATAGATAGATAGATAGATAGATAGATAGATAGATAGATAGATAGATAGATAGATAGATAGATAGATAGATAGATAGATAGATAGATAGATAGATAGATAGATAGATAGATAGATAGATAGATAGATAGATAGATAGATAGATAGATAGATAGATAGATGGATGGATGGAATCCCCCGAATCGCTTCTAACTGCTTACCCATCATCTTCCAGCCCGAAGGGAAGTGGGCAGGTGCTGCGCCGATTCAAGTAGCCTCTTTTAGCTCGAAAAAGGGGTTGCTTTGTGATTTACCAGAATGCTCCGTTAGCCAAATTCTTATCTGAATTTGTAGGAATTCTGCGAAATCTTCCTTTCCCACAAAATGAGCTGAGATATTTATACGGCCGAGGAAGACACGGCTTGATGAGGCATGCAGGCAGAGCACTCAGAGTATTCACACGGTCTGCTCCAGCAGGACGTCATTGGTTCAGCCGCCCTTGCTTCCCTCCCTTCCTGGAATCCTGGCTCCTCAGCAGGTCACATCCCGAACTTTCCTTCTCCCCTCGTCCCTGTCTATGCCTACCTGATCAAATCCCTCAATTCCTTGCTCCCCCTTGTCACCCTTTTCCTTGACAACGGACACAGAGTAGTAGAGAATGCGGAACTCGATTTCCTTTCGTAGGGGATGGGGGATTGAAATCCCAGCTCCAGCCTCCAGGTAGACTACAGTAGCCAGACTCACTAAGATAGGAGATTAAGATTGCTCGAGGCTTACAAATTCGTAGTAGATTAACAGTACTGAGTGAAAGTGAACTGTTTCTACTGAGCAATTGTAACTCAGGTGGAAGATCGAACCAGAACTCAGTGAGGGTAACATGAGACGGATATAAGAAGCGCACTGTGTGGACACAGGCCTCCCAGTAGTGCCAAAAAAGTGGCAACAAAACCGTCTATAGGTAAATCCGATGAGATGGATGGATGGGGAAAAGCTGTTGAAATTTGATAAGCTTCTGACGAACACGAGTATGGGTTTGTTTTCCCCTAACAGAAGGTTGCTAGGCGTAGCTCACTATCTGTTACATGGTCAGTAAATTGTATTTAGCTTTTTTGTGATCAATTGAGCTGCCGATTGGAAATTATCAGGCTAGAAATATAAATATGAAGAGTATATAAAAGAAGAATATATATTGTGTTTTTCTAATCACTGTGAGAATTAGCTCTGTTTATGGCTAAAAAATCTAGAAAATAGTCATGAAAATGGATACTAATATGAGCCTAAAACTGGACCACTATGTTTGTATACTTTAAATTAGGAAACCTCTTTTTACTAATTAACTTCCTTCATTGTCTTTTGAAATGAAAATGTTGGGATTTAAGTATAAAGTAATTATTACTTTTAACGCTTGAACCTTTACATGGACATAAATAAAGAATTACTATTGTACTCAAAGTAAAGTTGTGCTATACGCGATCTAAGCCCTAATAAATACATACACATTAGCTAGCAAAAGAAAGCCTATAAGATTGTGTCACAAAACTCTAGTGTGAAATTTCAGTTTTAAGCAGCAAAACATATAGCTTATATATAATACAGACAAAGTATACGCGTGTAAAAGCTTTTATAGTCTACACCAAATAAAAAGTTGACAAAAGAATATATTTTTGTTGTAACATAAAAAATTGTAAATCAAATAAGCAAAAGAAAATTCTATTAAGGCTCTGCACGCAGCAGCAAAACCTAAACAGAATATTCGGATCGAATAAATTAAGTCGAACTTGTTGGTTACAGTAGATTTAAGCGTTAAAACAAAAATACCATATTGTATATTGTTATCTGCAGTAATAAATTCAAAAGCTCTTGAATAGATTTGCAATTTTTATTCGAAGTTCTTCTTGCCAACAAAAGCTTTGAAATTTAGAAAAACATTGTTTCTACTGTAAATATTTTTTTTTAAATTTATCATTTGGGTGATTTTCCAGGTAAAATCGGTCGATCTAATTTTACCTTAGCAATCTAAAATCCAGCGCAGAAAAAATGACAGAGATTCTTTCCGGCATCATATCGAAGCCGGGTGCTTTCGGTGAATCGGCATTTCAGGGTATTGAAGTGAGTCTTACTCTATCACCTGACTACAGATGTTCTGGGACTCCTGTTTGGATCCTAAAAGATCAGTGGCGAAAAATCTTAATTTTTCAGCCGGGTTCTGTGTTACCCACATCACCAATTCTACTGCCACCAAGCCAACAAGTATCAATTTAAAGCAAATAATTTCTTCATCAATTAGCAATTTATTTTGTTTTGTTTTATACATTTTAGGCTCAAGGTCTAACACGCGACTGGATTATGAAATTTATTGGATTAGAACAACAAGGCTGCGACTCCAACCAACGAATGGAGGTAGTCATTTCGATTTTCTACCATTTGGTTGACGAGCTCTACGCCCGAGGCTGCAGCAAATCCGAAATTTGTATCCTCGCCAAGCTGACAGCCGAGTATTGGATAGCATCTCTTGGTAAGCACTGACAGACAGACAGACAGACAGACAGACAGACAGACAGACAGACAGACAGACAGACAGACAGACAGACAGACAGACAGACAGACAATTCTCACCCCGCCAATTCGCAGACCGCTCCCTGCAAGAGAACCTGCGCCACCTTCAGTCAATGGTTACTCCGTTGGCTCCGCGCCAAATATCTGAGCGCGCAGCCTCCATCTACCTGGAGTACACCGTGAACAGCTTCCTGCGTCATTTCGCACTCTACCGAGCCTGCCTTCAACAACCCCAGCATCAGCAGCAGAAGCAGCCATCGATGCAGTACTCCGGTCGACGACTTCGTCGCGGCATTCTTGTCGAATCGCCGGAGCAGCCGTGCCCGCTCCGCGACGGACTCCGGCCCGAGGAGCACCGCTACCGCTGCCAGCTGCGCGAGCTGGACACGGAGGAGCAGCTGGCCAGGGCTGCCGGAGCTGAGCGACGCCTGGGAGAGTCGGCCGAGATCGCCCAGCGACGTCGCAATCTGGAAGCGACCATGACGCGCAGTCGGTCAGATAGCGACGACGATCAAGAGGACGCTGCGATTGACGACGTGAGAATCAGTTTTATAATCATGCTAAATCAGCTTTAGGAGTGTCGGCAGTTTTAGGAGCGGCGCCAGTTTTAGGAGTGGCGCCAGTTTTAGAAGCGGTGCCAGTTTTAGGAGCGGTGCCAGTTTTAGAAGCCGTGCCAGTTTTAGGAGCGGTGCCAGTTTTAGGAGCGGTGCCAGTTTTAGGAGCGGTGCCAGTTTTAGGAGCGCCGCCAGTTTTAGGAGTGTCGGCAGTTTTAGGAGCGGCGCCAGTTTTAGGAGTGGCGCCAGTTTTAGAAGCGGTGCCAGTTTTAGGAGCGGTGCCAGTTTTAGAAGCCGTGCCAGTTTTAGGAGCGGTGCCAGTTTTAGGAGCGGTGCCAGTTTTAGGAGCGGTGCCAGTTTTAGGAGCGCCGCCAGTTTTAGAGGCGCCAGTTTTAGGAGTTGATAGTTGACATTTTTCCCACAAAAAATCGATTTTCAGTACCCCAACAGCCTGATCGGAGAGATTCTACAAATGAATTTGCGTCAGATGCGGCTGCGAACTCAGGACCTCACTGACAGTGCCTGCATCGATCTGGTATACAAAGCCAAGCGAACTGCACTGCCCAGGCCAGCCAGTATGGGTGAGTGCGGTTTGTGTGTGTCATTGGCGATGTTCTTGTTATACTACTGCTTGATTTGATGATTGAGTAGTGTCATTTTCAGGTCTGAAAGTTAATAGATAATTTCTTGAAGTTTTGAAGTTTGGGTTGCGCGTTTACATAAACAGAATCTTCCAAGAATTGCTGCTTACTCAGGCCTTGCTCTAAGTCTAGATTGTTTTGAGGGGTAATTTTTCTGACTCTTCGAGGGGTAATTTGTGGTATATTTATTATTCGCTGTGGGGTATTTATAATACTTTCTATGGAAAATTGTTTGTAATTTTTTCTATGGGGTATTTTTGTTCCCTCTATGAGGTATCTGTCATTTCCTCTGTGGGGTATTTCTCATTTTTTCTATAGGCTATGTCTCATTCTCCCGATGGGGCTTTTCTCATTCTTGTATGGCAATATTTCTCCTTTTCTTTTTGGGCATTTTGCTTTATTATGGGGGATAGTCGCATTTGTTTTGGGAGGGTATTTATCTCTATATATTTTTAGCATATTTTTGGGGAGTCTTTTATTCCTCTGGACGGTAATTTCGATTAATCCTTATGGTTCAGAATGATCCCAACCATCTCAAGTTCACTCACTGCTCTGTAAAGAAAACGATAACCTCCGCAGGCCCGCCGCCAAGGTACTCGGCCTCGACCGTTGGAGCTTCCGGGCCGGCTGGCGGGGACAGAAAGTCCAGCCGTGGCTCCAGCAGGAGCTCCGCCAAATCCAAAACTGCAGGCGACGGCAAGAAGTCAAAGGCGGCGAAATGAGAATTAAAAAATATCAAATTTTAATCTGGGACAAAATAATTCATGACACAAAATGTAATTATTGTTAAATTGGTACGAGCCGTGTACTTCACTTAAGTTTTTCTTTTCATATAAGAGCACTTGGACCAATTCGGTTGACCCTTGACCCAATGACCCTGACCCAATGAACCTGACCCAATGACCCTGACCCAATGACCCTGACCCAATGACCCTGACCCAATGACCCTGACCCAATGACCCTGACCCAATGAACCTGACCAAATGACCCTGACCCAATGACCCTGACCCAATGAACCTGACCAAATGACCCTGACCCAATGACCCTGACCCAATGAACCTGACCCAATGACCCTGACCCAATGACCCTGACCCAATGACCCTGACCCAATGACCCTGACCCAATGACCCTTGACCCAATGACCCTGACCCAATGACCCTGACCCAATGACCCTGACCAATGACCCTGACCCAATGACCCTGACCCAATGACCCTGACCAATGACCCTGACCCAATGACCCTGACCCAATGACCCTGACCCAATGACCCTGACCCAATGACCCTGACCCAATGACCCTGACCCAATGACCCTGACCCAATGACCCTGACCCAATGACCCTGACCCAATGACCCTGACCCAATGACCCTGACCCAATGACCCTGACCCAATGACCCTGACCCAATGACCCTGACCCAATGACCCTGACCCAATGACCCTGACCCAATGACCCTGACCCAATGACCCTGACCCAATGACCCTGACCCAATGACCCTGACCCAATGACCCTGAACCAATGACCCTGACCCAATGACCCTGACCCAACAATTTTCATTAATTAAATGAAAGAAATCAAAACTAAGAAATCAAATACATTTTCAATCCCGCTATTAAAATGCATGATATTCTGCTATTGGTACCATCCACTAACTTTGAGTCATTCAATCAAGAAGTCTACAAGTAGCACCGAACCAATCCTAATGAGAGTAGGTTGGCTCCTACACAAAAAGATTAAAAAGTCATCCTTTGGATTTACCAATACCATTCACCAAGACCATTTTTTATCAATTGCATGGTAAAATTCTGAGAGGGGATTATGAATTAATCAAAGCCCAACCTCATACTGTAAGAGCTGCTCAAGTCTTTGATGTCCGTGACAGATTTATCGACCGCGCACACTGTTGCGAGCTAGAATAAAGCTAAAAGCTCCACAAAGCAGAGCTGAAAAGTGCACGCGTTATGATAGCTGCAGAAAAACATTCAACCAGCCCGCCCGTGACATCAGCAAGCGCATGGCAGCGCGCAGAAGACCACTGGCGGCGCTAGCCACGAGATCCAACGGCGCAAATTTCACAGTTCTCCGAACGGCCTACATTTCCACGGTCCGGGCCGTTGCCCACTTCGCAGGGAGCGTCTGGGGGGCGCCTTCGCGTCACCGAGCACATGCCTGGTGCGCACCGCAGCGGCAGGAGAGAGCTGCATCAGCACTACAGCGGAGTTGACTCCAATCGCCATCGGCCTGGACAGCATCCGACACCTGACCACGAATCATGGGACTAGTACTGACATTTTTACTGACAGCCAAGCGGCACTCTTAACCCTCATGCGCGGCCCCTGTGATCAGAGCGACCCGCGTGGTGAGGAGTGTTGGTCCAACCTCAGCGCAATGCAGCGCCTCACCTGGGTGCCGGCCCACGTCGGCTGGAAGGCAACGAAAGAGCGGACGCTGCCGCCAACCGCGCCGTGGACCTCTGCCAAAGATAACAGGCCATCTCGATCTGCACAGCCAAGGCGCTTATTTGCAGAGCCAGACGCCGACTCCATCTGGACTTCTGGGGGCGCAGCGACCGACCGCATCAGTCAAGAGAGGCGCGACAGCGGTCTGCCAGCTTCGAACAGGATGCAGCACCACTTGCGCCGTCACACGTCACCGCATCGGCATCGCTGACTCGCCACGGTCTCTTGCCCGTAGGCCAAATCTCACGACCTCGCTGCTGCCGCAAGGCCACCTTCCACCAACCGAGGATGCTCTTCAATTGGTCATCCATCAACACAGCCGACTCTTTGAGCTTGGACAGCTGGTTTGTTGACGCGGTGGCGCAGTAACGACCGGCCGTTACAGATCACCTTTGGCAGGCCTAGTTGAGAGTTTGCTCGCCCACCAGCTTCTGCAGCTTGCGTGGTAGGGGCTGCTAGGATTACGTGTTAATTATTAAAATTACTAATTAATGATGAAGAATAACTAACATGCGAAAGTAATTAATTGGAGATTCATGCACACGTGTCAACGAATAGCGTACAGTAACTGCGCGACAAAGTGTCTATTATTTGTTATAATGCACTTGCATTGCGGGTATAAAAACCGCGCGCACCAGTTTGAATCTCTGCGCGCTTGTAGGGCCTGCCCGTTGTGAGTTGTTTCTGTTTGCCCGGACTGTGCACTCCAGTCTAGTTAATGTAATTGGCTTGTGTAAGCCCGGCCTGTAGTGCCTAGTAACTTAGTGAATCGATTAGATATTGATGCTCAACATGAATCTTGTGTGAGCAAAGCTCATAATTATTGAGAATAGTCAAACTAGACCTAAAAATTATCAGCTCCAACAGCTGTGTTTAGTAAGGACATAGGAGTCTGAGTTTATATTTATGTGTTTTTGTTCATTTTGGTTGTTAAGTCTTTATTAATAATTTACCGCTGGTACGCTAGTTTGTTTATTGTTCAATAATTACATTTGTCAATTTATTATTAGTTCGAAGTCAATTTAAGTTGTTAAGTTTTTACTAAGCAAATCTTTCTTTGAGAAACGGCTTGTCTCAGTCAGTTTAATCATAGCTTCGATTGGTGGCAGCGAACTACCTTTAATTTCCTGACTTATCTAGCTTTGGGATTAACTATCGATTTACTGGGGAACGTAATTTATCAAGAAATCATTGGTATTACTCTATCAGACCATCTCAGGGTAACGCTCTTCGGCTGGTGCAGCATAAGCAGTATAGCCTTAGACCATAATCTCGCAGCTACCGTGAGTATAAGTTATTTGGGACTATTGTCAGCAGAAATAGAGAAACAATTCAAGTCACTCCGCTCGTTAAGAGTTCGCGGACATTGAGTCTGTTTAAGTCGCACCAGACGCTGAGTCATTACCGGTTAAAAGTCAAAGTGATTCATATAGTCTGCAGTCAGACAAAGAGCTACAAACAAAGAGCACCCCGGAAGTGGTATCAAACTCGTCCGTAGGGCTGTTGCTGGAGTCAACAAACGCTTTGGAGTTGTGGTACAGGTCCATAACTGCCGTCACCAGGGTGTCAGGGACGCCGTACTGAGCCAGGAGCCAGGCTAAAGCCATCCCGCTGACAGAGTCGAAGGCCTTCCGGAAGTCAACGAAGACGATAGACACGGCTCGAAGACGAGTCTTGCAGGTTTCGACAATGCACCGGATGGCCACGATCTGCTCCGTGGTGGATCTGCCTTGTCTGAAGCCGCTTCGAAGCTCGAGCAGCAGCGAGTTCAGGACAGGGAGGAGCCGATTGCGCAACACTGCGTTCAGCAGCTTTGGCAGCGTGCACTCCAATGCGATGCCACGTTGGTTGTCAAGGCTCGTGGAGGCGCCCTTCTTCGGGATGGAGACAATTCTTGAAGTACGCCAGAGGGGGACGGCCGTGGCAGCTGGGTTGCCGCCGAGACAGCATTACTTGTTCAGGATGCTAGTACGAGCTAATGTTGTCTGTAAGCTCTGGCAACTTCAGAACCCTGGGAGGCACTCGGTCGACTCCAGAGGCAGCGTCAGCGCGCATGCTCTTCAGCGCCTTGGTAACTTCCGCGGCGGTGATCGGGCCGGTGTAGAAGTCGCCATGCTGGGCTGGAGTGAAGCCGGCGGCGAGGAGAAGGGGAGACGTCGGGGAGGGGGGATTTAAAACTTGCCGGTAGTGGTCGACAAGCAGGCTCTTTCTTTGCTCGATGGACTCAGCGCCAACGACTGTGGTCGGACGGGGTCTTCGTCCTGTGAGGCGGTTGATTGCTCGCCAGGCGGTGTGCCGGCAGTTGTTGGTGGCGGCTTGGATCTCTTGGACCACCTCCTCAATAAAAACTTCAGTGCGTTGGGCGTACGTCACCTGCAGGTTGTCTCTGGCGAGTCTAGCCTGGTCGCTGTCCTCGCCGTGACGCGCAGCGGCGCTCTGTGCAGAGCGTCTGGCAGTGGCGATCACGCGGTCGCAGTCCCAAAGTGCCCTTGGCTGGTGTCCTATTTGTCTAGGCAGAACTGACGCTGCCGACCCGACGGCACTCGCAAAGGCCTCAGCTGTCTCAGTGATTGCGGGACTCGCGTTGGAGAGCTCGGTAAGGAAGGCAGTGCGAGTCTCTGGGTTCCTCAGGTCTGCCCAGAGAGGCTTCGGCGGGGTGTCTGAATCTCGTCCAGAAGAGGTTCAGTTCGCAGGTAACCAAGCTGTGGTCGGAAGCGACGCATCTGGGGCGGACGGTGATCAATCTGCACACCTACACCAACAACAAAAACAACAACAAGTTACGCCCCAGGGTCGATGTTGGACGTCACAGGTCGCACCTCAGAGCACGGGAGCGGAGAAAGGCCGGTCCACCGGCCTGGTCGGGGCGCCAGCATCGGGCAGCAGGCAGTCCGGATACCGCCGAGTGCGCGCCTGCCCCCGCCGGAAGGGCGCCGGTAGCGCAAGCAGCAGCGTCTCCTGCGCCGGCTCGGGGCAGTACACCTCAGCGCGGATGAGGTGGCCTGCCAGCTGGAGCCGCCGCCGGCGGAGCAGATCGCTGGGCGGGCCAGGCGAGCTCGGGCGTACAGCGCCGCGTTGGTGACATGCTCGCCGCCGCCGATCTTGAAGGCTCGACCTGTCGCTCGAGCGTCTCCGTCAGCGTCCATGTTTCAGCGTTGTAGAGCAGGACGGTCTCGATCACCGCCTGGAACAACGCCGAGCGCTGGCGGTCTGGGAGGGCCGCAGAGTGCAGGACGGTCCTCATGGAGTTGAAGGCCGCCCAAGCGAGTCCACGGCGACGCCTCAGGTCGTCGAAGGCGTCAGGTACCAGGCCGCCGAGGTACACGAACTGCTGAACGCGCGCAGCAGCGTTGTTTGCCCATCAGCGCCTCGGCAGTAGATATCGGCTTGGATGTTGGTGGGCATGGTGAGCACGACGGTCTTTTGCGTGTTGATCACCAGACCGACGCTCGCAGCAACGCCAACCAGACGGTCCAGCTGACGTTGGGCGCCCTCGACGGTTGAGGACAGCAGGGCGAGATCATCGGCGTAGCCCAGGATGCTGAGGCGACGCTCTGGCTGGCGGCGGCCCACACGGCGTTGCAGGAGGAAGCCATCGTCGGCTGTTGGTAGGGCAGTCCGCAGCACCCAGTCCAGAACCAGTACAAACAGGAAGGGCGCCAGCGTGTCCCCTGGAGCACTCCGGATGACGTGTCGAAGGTGTCCGAGAGGCCGTCTGCGTCACCCACCGCAGCTCTGTGTTCTGGTACAGCGCCATCGCTAGCACTGACCAGTTGCTGCGGCACGTTGTACGCTCTGAGCACCAGTGGAAGCGCGCTTCTGGCAACCGAGTCGAAAGCCTTCCTGAAGTCGACGAAGACCACAATCAGGCTTGACTGCGCGCGTGCGCGCCTCCTCGATGACTCGCCGAAGGACCAGGATCTGCGTAACAGTGCCGCGTCTAGGCCGGAACCCATTCTGCTCGGTCCGCA
>NIVC01004668.1:0-38559 GCA_002269645.1 Macrostomum lignano
GCTGATGATGCAAATTATCAAGGATGGTGCCCTGGTGACTAGTAGAAATGGAACTGCCGACACGACTGATTTGATGAATTATCTACACTACTCAATACAGATTGGCGAGCTGTTTGACGCGGGCTTCGGCCAAGCGCAGGTGAACCGTTTTAACGAGAACTACCGCACAATAGGCAAGCTCAAACTGGTATGCGATGGGGCAAGGAGTCTTTCCAACTCGTTGCTAAGCACTCAATCAGAACTGGAACTCCGATCCGGCCAGACGGGGAAGATATCTGCTTGCACTTTAATCGCCGGGGGTGCTTCCGGTCAAGCTGAAAATTCTGGCATGTCTGCCGTATCTGTTTTGAGGCCCACCCTGAGGCCATCCATTCGACAAAATACTGAACTCTGCGATGCTCTGGTTTAATCCTAAATTTGTGCTTAATGCTTTAAACTTTAACAATCCTGTCGTTGGCAGTGCAGGAGTAGCCTGTGTCCCTGCTCGTGGATTCTGAACTTGAAAATGACCTTGATAGGAATTTGATCCTAGACGGCATCGCAAATGGTTTTCGTATTACTGATGGCAAAGAGCATTGTGAGACTTTTAATGCCAATTATACGTCTACTGCTGCATGTCTACCGCGCTGTTGAGCTGCAAATTAAGGAAGAGATTGAGAATGGCAGGTACGTGGTGGTCAGCCTACGATGTTCAGCCCTCTGGGAGCTATTCCAAAGGATAATGGTAAGGTTCGCCCTATTCACGACTGCAGCACGCCTCTCGGCTACTCGGTCAGTGACAGTTATACGAAGAAGCTGAGCCCCAGGTTTGAGTCCGACAAGAAGGTTGCAGCCTCTATCAGCAAGGGGGTTCATGGCAAAGCTTTATTTGTCGCATCGCACAGAAGTGTGGCGATTCATCCGGATGATTACCAGGCGACTGGCATTGGTTGGCGCTTTAAAGGCAACCGTAATCTGACATGGCTAGTCTGATTTTCTGGTTGCGGCCGAGAGCGAGGAAGCAGTATAAGTATAGCAGAGCACAAAGGCATTCTTTTTACGTTCTGCTCACAATAAAAGGTTCACGAGCTACCCGCAGTTTCTCTTTGGCCATACGAGTGTCTATCTTAGTGCTATAGGAGTAAGCTATGCTTTGTAGAGAGCATTTAGATCCTGCTTTACAACAATTTTGTTGACCACGCGGAGGGCGCATAGCTTAATTGAGGCTGTCTGTACGCATTAGAGAAAAATGGTTCGAAATTTGCACAATGAATGTACAGTCTTCAACTATCTTGCACTGACTGGCCTATCCTGCGCATCCAGGTGTGTCTCTGGTCCGCCTCACTCGTTGGCTCTCTGCCCCTCTGTCAACAACCGCATAAGTAGCGCATGAAGCAGAACTTCCAAATGAGCCCGAAGCATCTGCAACAGTCTGCCAAAGCAACAGCTAGCTCGTAATCAGCGGAAAAGAAAGTAGCTCGATAACGATGTCTGATGCGTGTACATCATCGAATTTGGAAGCTGGAATTGGTGAGCTGCAAATAACCGATGAGGAGCATGCGGAGTTTGTGCAGCATCTTTACACCAAGCAACCAAAGCGCCTGGAACAGTCCGGCAAAGCAGCCGAGCGACTGAGGCAGCCGGCGCGGCCCCGGTCGGGAGTTTCCGTTTCGGGCGCGCTGCAACCCAGCCAGCTGGTGCAGCAGCAGCAGCAGCAGCAGCAGCATGTTTCAAGCCCGGTAACACCACAAGGGCGAGGCATGCATTCGCCCTACCAACAGTGGGAAGGAGCTGTTCAGCAGCAGCAGCAGCTAATTCAGCGTACGCAACCGCAGGCGCAAGGCTTCGACGACACGGGCGAAGGTTTTGAAAGCCTGCTGGAGCTGTTGAACGGACCTACGGATCCGGGACCACCGAGCGGAGGCGCCTGCATGCCAGGTAGCAGGGCGGACATCATCATCAACGCTCCAATGATGGTCCCCGCGCAGCCGCCACCACCACCGCCGCCACCGCCGCCGCCGGCACCGCCGGCTGCCGAGTCCCGCTCTGGTCCGAGCAAGGCGCCAGTGTCTGAGCAAACGCGCCTGGCACTAATTAAAAAGCTCAATCCCCAATCTATTCTTGTTGATGAGAATTTCAATAGGTAAGTCTTGCGTTTTTAGCACACTGGTTTTGTTTTGTCAGTAGATTTAGTCGGTTACAGAAGTCCTAAGGAATATTAACCTAGCTTGTATCATCTCATACCAACAAGCTTCTCGTTGCTCAGAAGCAGCTCGAAATATGATAGCAGCTATTTACTCGAATGATACTGATGTTTACCCGGCCCAATGTATGTACATGCATTTCTACTGCACGCGGCCTGCAGCAGACTGAAGATGTTGCTGAAAATAGCGTCCTCGCGTTTAGTCTCCCAGCTTATGTAGATTATTGATGTGGCAAAGTAAGCAAAATTTATTACTGACCCATGAAATCAGATAACATGGTTTCCAGCACACGATAGCAATCTCATAAACCTGTGTAAACACCTGCTCGCACTGCAGTCAGCTTCACACGGCCGTACTGCAAAGTCAACCACGTGAGGCAGTCGACTTTCTGCTTTGCAACCTCAAAAGGCAGAAGAAGCTGCTACCAATAATCAACATGGTTAATATCTGTGGGCACGTGAGTTGAGAGGCGCTTTGTTTAAAATTGTTGGGCTATTCATTTTTAAAAATTACAAAATTCACAAAGAGTTTTTTATGGGAAATTAAGTATTTTTCTTTCATTCGTTGCCTCCTAACGATAAAGGAACTTGTTGCTAGTCTGTATAGTAAAGATCAATGCACTTGACAGCGCTACTGGTATAAGTACTTTTCTTTACAACGTGTTCTTAGAGATTGAACTTGGTCGCACTAACGTTGCTGTGGAAACTAGCAACTGCTGCCTTCAAACTTTCAATCGCTTTTTCTCCTCTGTTCTGCAGACGCCGCTTTCGCTGTGCCTGAAGATGCGCCGCGCTGACCTGCTGTCGCTTCTCATCGACTTTGATGCGGGACCGACTCAGCTGTGCTGCTGCGTTAGCGAGCGCACGAATCACTTTCACTACGCGTTTGCGAAGTGCCTGGACACCACCGCTGCCATTCAGATGGTGCAATGCTTGATCAGCTGCGTGGCTGAGAAGCACCAGTCCGACCTCATTGGTCTTCATGCCAAGGACCGCTTTAGGAAGACGCCACTGGATTACCTGAACCACCGCATCTCTCAGCTGAGCGCCACCCAGCAGGAGCCGGACTCAGCTGAGCTGCTCGCTTCGATGCAGTGGCTGAAGAACAGCATCTGCCGAATGTTGCCTCGAGTTGAAGCTGGACTCGACTATTAGCTTCTGATTGGTGCCCGATGTGCTCATGATTAGAACTCAACGCTGCCCTAGGGCTGAGCTTCTTCACAGAGAACTTTTGTCGTAAACATTGCACCGACACTTTTTCTGCCTTCTATCATCACTGTTAATACTGTTCGAAATTCATTAGATATTTATGCAACTTGTTCATCCGTTTTTATCAACTACTCGAGTATCTTTTCTCTTAAAAGGCGTTTCTATTTCTGATAATTATTACAACATCATATAAGGAAATATTTGTACATATTTTACAATAGGCAGCACACGGATGCCACAGTAAGCCTTTTTTATCACTACAATGGAGACTAATAATATTTTTAACGACAGCGTTGACATATTTCCCAAAAATGCTCTAAAAATACTAATTAGTGTGATAATTTTAATAACATCCTCGTACTTAGCGCTGTTATCCGCCTTAAATATATTTAAAAGTTTAATATTCCGCTCGTAAATAATGATAATTACGGCTGGTAACTTTTCAACACTATATTGCGCAAATGGGGAAGGCTGGCACACATGTCTCTCTGTCTGTCTGTCTGTCTGTCTGTCTGTCTGTCTGTCTGTCTGTCTGTCTGTCTGTCTGTCTGTCTCTCTGTCTGTCTGTCTGTCTGTCTGTCTGTCTGTCTGTCTGTCTGTCTGTCTGTCTGTCTGTGTCTGTCTGTCTGTCTGTCTGTCTGTCTGTCTGTCTGTCTGTCTGTCTGTCTGTCTGTCTGTCTGTCTGTCTGTCTGTCTGTCTGTCTGTCTGTCTGTCTGTCTGTCTGTCTGTCTGTGGATGCTCTATCGAATGAAATATTAAAAGCTCAACGCGGATATTTTGATAATAATTAAATTTTCTTACAGTATCAGGAATGTTGAAACTTCTATTGTGTAGCGCATGGTGTACAATTTCCACTTCTTTTGCACACCTGGAAATGTACACCCATGTGTTTCTGCCCCAGAACAACAAAATGCTGTATATAAATGTATCAAAAATTAAGGCTCGTAAATACAAGGCCGACCAGTTTAGTGCTTCATGCAATACAAAGCAATGTCATTCCCAGAAACTCGGGTATAAAATGTCCAAAATAGAGTTGAATCATCTGGCGTCGGAGCATCGAGACTGGGAATCGAAAAGCAGAAAAGCTTTGATTAGCCTTTTTACTTCCAGGTGAAAAATGTCACAAAGAAGTGACAGTAGGAGTCAATCGATTCAACCAACCTGCGGACATTGTCAAAGTCAAGTTCGCCGGGTTCCCTGTGAAGTACACTGCGGTGGCAGGCGAGTCAGGCCAGCAGCAACCACCGCGTCATACAGCCAATGCAGAACTGGGGAGGCCCGACGCCAGGAAGCACCGGAAACGTACACTTCACCAACCGGAAACTCCGCCAACAAACCAGAATGTGCCGAAGAAATCTGCAGCACAAGTGAGGCAGCTAGCTGATGAGAATTTTAACTCGTAAGTCTAAGGAAAGTTGAATTTTATCGTTTTATTCTTTCTTAATTATGGTAGTTTACTGGAAGTTTAAAAGAATCAAAACGATAATGTTGATTAATGTCGAATTTTTTTGACTAACTAATAGTCTCTGCATTTAAATTTGCAGCATCTCTGTGAGAGCCAAACGAGAGTAAATAAAAAGTCGCGATGTGTTCAGTAAGACTTTCGGTATAAGTGAATTTCCAATGCGCTGTTCACGCGATCTCTTTTTGAAAAGTGACCATCAAGTCTGCTGCAATAGTTTGGACGCCTTCATAGCAAAACGTCCTGCCAACTCGACACGACGCTAAATGGAATCTTTAGAACACATTTTCAAATTCGATGTCGCAACATACTACTTTAAACTTCTTAAGAAGTAGCAGCTAATATGCTATTTCAATAGTTGACACTGCGTGTGCATCCGAGTAGAAAGTTCGTCCTTTATTTACAAGCCGCACAGCCCTAACCTTGCACCTGCCCAATTTGCCGGAAATTGCGACGCAAATTCCGTGTATTCGAAGCAATGCAAACATTTGCAGCTTGCATACTGAAAAACTCAATCGGCAATCGGTAGTATCGTTGAGTACTGTGTAACAAACTAACATGGATGCTGCTAGAAATGGAGCATTATTGTGCACACTCGCAGCTTCATTTGTACTGCAGAGTGAATTCAGAGTAATGAATGCACTCCGTCTTGTGCTAGAAATTACAAGAAATTGAATGTACACTCGGTTCTCTCTCTACCCCAGACCTACCCTCTGACAATCTACCCTCATAAACACTTAAAAGCAAGCCAAGGCAGCACTCGAATACACGAGCGTAGTGTTTATAAAGAAGTTGAATTAATTCGTCTGCGGCAAAGAAGGAAGCTGATAAAAAAATGTCTGACAATACTGTGGAATCTCCAATATCAAAGCTCGAGTCTGGAATTGGTGAGCTGCAAATTTCAGGCGAAAGCGGCGGCGCTGGACCAAGTGAAGAAACATACAAGGAAACAGTTTACTTCAAAGGCAAAGACGTTCCTCAAAAGCGGTCGAGACAGTCGGCGCAGTCCACACCGCAGAGCGCTGGAGCCTCCGCGTCAGTGTCACAGCAGTCCGGCAACCTGGTGCAGCAGGCGTTCTATCGCACCAGCACAGAGTACCAAGCCGCGCAATCTCCGGCGCTATCTCAGAGCTTCGATAGCCGGCTGGAGAGCTTCAACATTGAGGATTTACTCGATGGATCATTGAGCGACAGCTCCGCGGGAGCCACCAACCATGTCCCGCAGTCGCAAGCGCCAGCGCAGGCGGCAGCCTTACCAGAACAGTCAGCTGCAACTGCTGCCCCAGGGCCGTCAGCATCCAACAGAAATTTCATCTTATCAGCCGACACTCGCATGGCTCTGCTTAACAAGCTAAAGCGAACTCTCGCTGATGAGAAACTTAATTCGTGAGTTCTCGGGGAAAAGAGTGTTTAGCGGCCAATCGACTCCTTAGACTGCTATCAATTTTAGTATATTTTTCTTCAAATGCTCGTAATAAGCCTCAAGAGTAGAAGCCATCGTTAATGTCTTACAGAAAACAACACGCAAGACAACTTGCAACAATTCACATTACAGACAGCTTCACAATGCCGTGTTGCAAAATAAGCCAAGAGAAGAATTTGAAAATTTGCTTTGCGATCTCAACTGCCGGGAGAATCTGGTGCCAATAATTAACTTGGTTAATGTTAATGGTCAGGTGAGTTCTCTGCTGCTACCTTGCATTCTGAACGTTTTTGCAATGCGTCATTAAGCAGTGTTACTCTTTGGTATCAAATTTGCAGACTCCGCTGTCACTGTGCCTGAAAATGCGCCGTTCCGACCTGATCCCGCTGCTGATCGACTTCGATGCCGCTCCCGCCCAGCTCTGCGGTCCTGCAAGCCACCGAACCAACCACTTCCACTACGCCTTCTCAAAGTGTTTGGACTCGGTTCCATCTGTCCAGATGGTGTGCAGCCTCATCAGCGGTGTGAGCGCGCGACATCAGTCAGACCTGCTGGGCCTCCTGGCCAAGGATCTGAATAACAGGACGCCGCTGGACTACCTGAACAACATCATTTACAAGCTGAACGCCAGCCGTCAGGACGCGGCCTCAGTAGAGTTGCTGTCGCACATGCAGGGGCTGAAGAGCCTCGTTTGCAGCGTGATGCCGCGGCTGGTTCCCGGGCCGCAGAACGGCTGAAAAAACTGCTGCATCAGCTCTGCTGTAATAAGCCAGCAGCACTTTTGTTTCTTTGCAGTGAATCAGTGTTCAACACGAGATCCTTAATACTTTGGCTATCTGATATTAATATTGAAAATCGTTTTATAAGCATTATACTTTACAGGAAAGGTACGAAAGTATATCAATCTAACAATTAAGTTTGAGTTATTGAATTTGTAAAATTGTACTGCCTACTCAAGGATTTAGTAATATTTATTATGCTAGAATACTAATGTACGGCTGCAGTCATTTTCTAATACTCGTTTTCGGCTTTTGTACTGTTATTACTATAGTATCTGTCATTGACTCAGCGTTATTACATTATTCTGTATATCGACTATTATAAGAACTGTAACATGGCACTTAAAATTGTAATGATTAGCTCGTATAATAGTCACCTTATTTCTTCCTGTAATTAATCATCGCTATTGAAATATATCTTATTTTAAATTCTGCTTTAAGCCTACTTAATTACCCGGTAATGCCGCTAGTAGCTTGGATTACTGAGCTGAGATTGTTCAAATCAATTTACAGTTAGTTCACGAAGACTTTCAATACTGATTTGAGCAGGATTGACCCGCGAAGCTACCAGTGGGTAATTTGAACCGGCCTCTCCTTGCAGACGTTTCAGGTTGAGCTAGATGCAGGCATTATTCCCCGAAGACTGACACACTAAATATAGGGTATGTTGCGCTGGTTGGATGAGGCATGCACATAGACTCAGGGCTGTTTACTCCTACCTTATTGGGGCCATCCATTTCACTGCACGAGGGTGCCCTGCTTGGTAATTCTATGCACACATAAGGAAGTTGGAACTTAGAAGATGCACTATTCCCATGAACCTTCGCTACATAGCGGGTGTTTAACAATCTGTTTGATTTTAAATTGACACTGCTGTGCAACGTTACGTAACGCACTTTACACCCAAAGAGGCCGGATTCGTTTCAAACAACAAAGTATTTTTAACAAAGTCCTTCTTTGAACTTTTCTGCCGCATAGAGAATGAGCTTATATCAATGTT
This sequence comes from Macrostomum lignano, assembly GCA_002269645.1. Taxonomy (NCBI): domain Eukaryota; kingdom Metazoa; phylum Platyhelminthes; family Macrostomidae; genus Macrostomum; species Macrostomum lignano. Next base: position 8,057 of record NIVC01004668.1, read on the forward strand.
CAATGTTATTATTTTAGTAACATATTCATAATCATCATATTCATAACTAGTTGTGCACGCCGAAAGTGCTGATTTTTATGTTTTATGATATTATTTGAGGTGAGCTAATTAACAAAATAAAGAAAAGTACGAAAAGCTGGCGAATAATTATTTTTTTCGAAGTAACGATAGTGAAAATCGCATATCTTAAGCTTTAGGGCAAGTTGCATTGTGGCTTGTGTCATGACCTAGATGAATTTTTCCAGAAGTTTCCAATACGTCTCCACCTTCTACTCGTAGAGTAATTGTGTAAAACTCTGTATCCTCTGCCGTGCCGTGAGGGTCTTGTAAATTGGAAACTGGCTCAATGAAACACTTGTGACGGTTGTGAATAATTACAGATTATTGTATTGTCCGAATTCTTGCTCATTGAGGGAATCACTGAAGTGCTGTTGCTCATAGGGAGAGGGGGTTTGAAGATGCCAAGAGTCAATTGGCAGTTTTTGGTAGGCCAAGCGTCAGGGCAGTCAGAGTTAAGCTATGGATTAAAGGGAGACTTTTATGCCAAAGCTCAAAAGGGGTGCTCATATATTAGGCTAGATAGTTGGCTTTTAGGGCTGATGCTTTTTGCTCTGAACATTTTTTTTCTTATCAAGAACTACAAAAGTGACAGCACAAGGTCAAAATCTTTTCTTTATTGCCTCCCTAACAGTAGGTGCGCAGGTTGGTACTATTTTCTTTAAAAGCGAAAGATTTTTATCAGAATTCAAACTTCGTCAACATTTCAGTGGTTTTCTCGGCTAAGAATGTTTTTGCAGAATAACACTGTACATCACGAGCGCAAATATTTAGATCTTAGTTTAAACTGTTGCTGCATAAGTTCATGCTTCTTTCATCATCTTTCCTACCCGCGGAGTTTGTCAAAACTGAAATAAAAGATTTATCATAGATAAAGTGTGATTCGTCTAGTATTAAATTTGAAGCAAAGATTTTATTCTTACCAGAGAACATTCGCCCCCACAGAACATACGGCCCATAGAACATACGGCCCATAGAACATACGGCCCATAGAACATACGGCCCATAGAACATACGCCCCATAGAACATACGCCCCATAGAACATACGCCCTATAGAACATACGGCCCATAGAACAGACGCCCCATAGAACATACGCCCCATAGAACATGCGGCCCATAGAACATACGGCCCATAGAACACACGGCCCATAGAACACACGGCCCATAAAACATACGCCCCATAGAACATACGCCCCATAGAACATACGGCCCATAGAACATACGGCCCACAGAACATACGGCCCATAGAACACACGCCCCATAGAACATACGCCCCATAGAACATACGGCCCATAGAACATACGGCCCATAGAACATGCGGCCCACAGAACATACGCTCCACAGAACATACGTCCCACAGATAAGTGCCACAAAACGTAATCAGAGACAGGTATAGCATAGAAAACTTACACTGACCATGTCAGATAAGGCAGTCGACGATCCAACGTCAATACTAGAAACTGGACATGCTATAGACGAAAGGCCAACTTCAAATGAAGACAACCCCATCGAAGAGGAAGAAATCCTGTCAAAAGGTAAGCAGGATCCAAAGCAGCGAGCAAGAAAGCAGAGGAACTCAACTGGGTGTTCGCAGCCTATGCAGGCTGGCTGGATAGCTTCAGCTTCGGGCTTGCAGCAGCACGCGCAGCCGAACTACGAGTACACCTCGAACCCGAGTAACCCAGTGAGCTGCCGCTACGGTGGCATGACGCCGAAAATCTTGCAACGGAGTGGAGAGGATCGGCAGCAACAGGTGCGGTTGCAGCACTTCAGGGTGTTAACTAGGGGAGCTTGCAGTCTGTCGAGCGTTTATTTCAACGGCGATGCCGGGATAGATGCGTCGTTAGCAGGTACATGTAGTTCGACAGGCGTTCTCATGATTTCTGCATCAGAAGGCAACCAAGCTCCGAGTCTAATTTTATGCTGCATTGTTGTTCCTGTTTAAAACTTCGTTGGATTGTCAAAATTGAGTTGCTTCAATAGGTTTATATCGTTTCTTTTAATTCTTTTATTTTCATTTCAGACCGCTTCACATCGCTTTGTTGCAAAAGCAGTCAAGACACTCAATAGAAAGTCTGCTTTGTGAATTGATTTGGCGTGAAAACCTGATGCCCACAGTGAATCTGGTCAATGTGCTTGGGCAAGTGAGTTTCCCTTCCTGTTCTTATTAAAACTGCCGAGCATTCAAGAAGCTTATTTCAACCCGCTTTTACGGTAAATAAGCGAAAGAAGAAAAGGAATTAGTTTGTCTTCAGGGAATTAAAGGCAATGAAAAATTAAATTTTGCAGACGCCTTTGTTTTTGTGCCTGCAAATGCGTCGGGCCGACTTAATCTCGTTGCTAATCGACTTTGATGCAGCGCCTACTCAACTCTGTCTCTGCTCGAGCGAGCGGTTAAACCACTTGCATTATGCCTTGTCGGACTGTCTGGAATCAGCGGCTTCTATCCATATGGTTCAAGGGCTCATTGACAGCGTGAAGAGGCGGAATGACTCCGATCTCATAGGCCTAGTTGCCAGGGACCGGTGGAGAAAGACGCCGCTGGACTACCTGAGCCACCGCATCGCTCAGCTGAGGGCGAGCCAGCAGAATCTGGCATCCCTGGAGCTTACAGCTGGGGGAATTGCTGAGACATCGAGGCAAATGGGAGGAATTGCTGGGATGTCAAGGCTTATAGGGAAAAGCTCAGACTTCAAGGCTTAGTGGGAAAATGTCCAAGATGTCATGGCTTATTGGGGGAATTGCTAAGACGTCGAGGCTTACGGGGAGAATTGCTGAGATGTCAAGGCTTAAGGGGGATTGTTGAGATGCCAAGGCTTACTGGAAGCATGGGTCTATTCTTTAATATTTTAGCAACATTTTCATTTCCTTTTTGCTCTCCCCAGACGGGCTGGATTGCTAGTCAGAGCTAAATTTGATAAAAAAAGAATGAAATTCTTATTTGAATCCTTTATTTACGCCTCCTCCAGGAAATTAGAAAAAACACTAGTCGCAGGTCTCTGGTTTGGACCTCAACAAATCGTCTTGTTCCTGCTTTCTATTGCTATTTAGAAGGAAATACCAACAACTGGAAGTACAAATTAAAGTTCAATAAATTAAGTTCAAAGTGACTGCTGAGCTTGTTGTTTTGGACTTTTACTTTAAGTTAATATTTGAGTACACTTTTATTCCACACTGTACATTCTGCTCTGAGCCCGTGCAGCGTTCGTACGCTTGATACTTTCGGACTGACTTTAGATTTTTGTCATCATTTGTGTACTTGACTAATTTATCTACTTATGCCTTGCTGATTCATTCCCTTAAATATTGTGTCCAACTTTAACACCCGAAATCTTCAATGATGTTAAATATTTAAGCATTGTTATTCTCGACTTAAGAAATTTGTTGGACTAAATAATATATCGAAGCTTTTATCACGATCACAAAGTTCTCCCAGCGAAGTTCAAAGTTCGTCAGGATTCACTCAGGCTGGCTGGCCACGTCATCCGGTCGGAGAGTCCCTGCCGCCAGCCGTTACACGACCTGCTGTTGTGGACGGCGCAGGGCCCGCGGAGGCCAAGGGCGAACGATGCGCGATCGACTCCCCCCCGTTCTGGCCCTGACTGGGGGAGCTGACTTCTTTAGGAGTGCGGCCCACGGGGGTGCGTTCTGACACCTCCCCATTCTGTGGCCTCTCGTGGTACGTTTTTGTTGTTATATTCAAATATTTTCTTTAGTTCTCTTCGTGAACACCAGTTGCAGTCTTTCACTTAGCAAATGAGAAACGCTCGTATCAACATTCGATATTTTCGTAGCGTCAGCATGCGGATCTCCCCAGAGTTTCATGGATATTTTATGGCCGGCGAAGGAAGTCGGCAATAAAAGTTCGATCGAGTTGTAAGCAGCGCACAGTCGAAGTTGGAATATTCCCAGCTTTAGAAATGAAATTTTGCGTTTTAAACCTATTGAACCAGAATCATGCGATAGGATCGCATTATGCAATCGTAAAAATATCAATCTGAGACGAAAAACTAGTCAGTCAGGCTTTATAAAATTCTAAGAGCAAGAAAGACGAGTAATGCAAGGCGGATAAGAGGGGTACTAAAGAAAGCGATAGAAAGCAGAAGACATAAGGAATTGCTGGGGAAAGGAGTTGGATAGTACACACACGCCTGCAGTGAGCTGCTGGGATCCCCCGAGCCGCGATTGGCTGAGGCCTTCACTTCCTCGCCGATCATCGGGCGTCCGGCTCTCACGCCTTTCCAGCTCCTCTCCTCGGGCTTCTCTCAACGATAACTCGGGTAAGGAAGACAGGCGGGGATGGTGGGGATAAATTTCCCCTTTTTTAGTTTCTTTGCCTGGCAAAGTCTGACTTCCTTGCTGCGGCTGAGCGTGCCTAATCGAATACGTCCCGGACCTGGAAATTGGCAAATTTAGAAAGAAAATAAGGCATGATCCCGTCTCATAATCTCCTTACAGACTGATATTGTTAACCTTCAAGCCCAGTGTAATTTGCTATTTATAACAAATCCTACGGATATTCCTGCTTCAAACAACAGCTTCACAATGCGATCTTCATCCGGAGATTCTGGTGCCAGCGGCGGCGGCAGCAGCGGCGGTGGCAGCGCCGGCAGCAACCCAATCTGCAAGCTGTTCCAGCTGAGACGACAGACTGGAAGCGCAGGCCAGGAGCAGCTCTGGAAGGTGATCGACGCTGTCCGACATGACGATGGCAAGGTGAGGCAGAGTGGGCGGGGGGGGCGCCATGGCTCTGATGTGCCAGCGGCCCAGGCTCGACTTGGGCCTGCTCGTGCAATTGACGCCCTTGAGGGCCAACCCCCAAGGCACAGTGAAGTGTACATGCCTAACGATAAATGAGTCAGGGCCGCTGTACACTCCTGTGTGAGTGTGTGCCTGTGTGAATGACTGCCGACGGAATGGGCAGCAATGCCTCTCGCCGGTTGAGTGACACACAGCCCCTGCCTCCAACTTAGAAAGTGGTCAAAGTGGGCAAAATGTAGAACTGTATCGAGACTTATTTCCCCGTGGCTTTGAAAATGGAATTCTAGAATTGATGAAGCATAAAAAAGGATGCCAGAAGCCTAGACTAGTGTCTACAATAGCCTTCTAGCTCTCAAGTTGCGTGTACAAGCATGTAGGCAAGCAAGGAGGTACATTAAAAGTCTCCCTGCTTTTAAAAATCTCCATTTAATTGAAAATGGTATGTGGACTAAAAGGCAATGAAGAAATAATTCTAGGGCATGGCAAAATCAATGCTTCACTAAATTGAAAATAAAATTTTACTCGTGGCACAGTAGCCAACTGATGCATTTAAATTTCCAGCTGAACCGAATTGAAATTAGATTGAATCAAATCCACCGGATGAAAAGCTAACGCAGCGATTTCAGTCGAGTGGGCATCAACAGAATTTCTTCTACCCTCTTCTTTCATTTATTTCGCAATGCTTCTGCCGCCTTGGTTGCCTGGGCTTCAAAATGCTGGTTGCTTGAAGGACAAGCTCCTTCTCCCTCGCCTCCCTATCCACTATATTTGCTGACTCCTCCCCCGGGGATTACTCGACCTCATTAATTTTCGTCGAATCGGTAAAATGTGACCGACCCAGACGGTTCTCTGAGCAGTGCAACAGCCCAACAACAATACTTTTGCTAGCCTCGAGAGAGTCGCAAACTCCGTGTGCTCAATGAAACTACATAGCTGGTCCGAGAAACTAGGAAAACTAGCTTGAAAACACGCATTGAGTCATTCAAAACGAGGTCATAAAGCTTGAACGTGACACAATTACTAAGCTACAAGCTTGCTTTTTAAACCCGTGATCTAAAGCCCAAGCCTTCTGCCGCAGGTTGACCCTAATCGAACTAATAGCACGCTACAAGGTCACAAATTTATAAACTAAAAGTTGCGTCACAGACTTCACCGTAGTTGCTCATCGCGAACGCTTGCCGACAGGAACGGGGTCAGTAGAGTGCCTGCAGCCTCAGCAGCAGCACCTCTTGCGACGGCTGTGGGCAGTAGGACTCGGCTCGGTTGATGTGGCCGGCCCTCTGGCACAAAATATGCATTATTAATAAGGTCCAGCGACTCACTACTCCTATCGCTGCACTTTTCAAGCGGCACAGACGCAAGTTGACTGATTCGGGTGATTCGGCTGGTTTCAGACTGCCATTCAATTAATCATATTTGCCCATTTGCTACAATCTGCCTGTCTGCTTTAAAATTTGAGTAAACAAGACTGCAGATGATAAAAGGGATATTTGCGACAGTTTTCAAGAGTAGCACACGCCATCTTGCGACTTCTCCTGCGTTGTGACACGATGATTGTGGGTTGCTTGGTTCACCTCGAGCGCGTGACGCGGCATGAAAACTACAGTCCCATAAATAGCTGACTGGAATAAAAGACAGTCCTCTCCTCCTAGTGTTGACTTCTTTCAGCCAAATAAAAATCGTGAAATATCAGCAGATTCAGGTTTTCGATATGGGCTCTTTGGATTTATGAGTTGGAGAACTCGGAGTTTTTCACCGGGTAATTCACGAAGGCTGAAAGATGCGGGTGGAGGCTGCGCTTGCCCTTCAAATCAAGAATGACTTAAGAACGCAGGGCATTGCACTGAAGTTTAAAATCGAAGCTGCATTTGCAGTCGCACATTTAAAAAAGTGTTTTCTTTTCTTAGATTCATTTTTGCCCTTTTTCAGAAAGTCCACGGGAACCTTTCAATCATATTCAACCCATGGGCCGTATGCAGAAAGCTCTGTCTAGGGTAGTCCGGTCTTGAAAAGCTAGTCTGGACTTGGATTTGGTATGCAGAAACACAAGTTAGACCGGTCTACTATAGACAGAACTAGGCTAGCTAGACCATAGACTATAGACTGAACTAACCAAGTCCGGACTAGCTAGTCTGAACTAAGCTTTCTGCATACCGCCCCATGTCTCTACTGTCGTTTATGGTCAAAAAACCGCCCATAGTCTATGGTACAGGCGCATTGAACTTGAATTTAAGATACACAGCAGTTAAATTCAGACAAGTCATACAACGGTTTGCACGGTTTTGACCATAGACAATTGTCGAAGCATGGCTTGAATGTGATTGGCCGTGTCTAAAATGGAATTCTCACTTCTTGAATAAAATGAAAAATGCTATCGTAGTAGAGAAGTAAATCGCCAGGTAATATGAGCTAATACTACAGAATAAAGCCAACTGAAAGCTGGAAACAGGCAATAAGTTTTTCAATTCTGATTGATCAATTCGGGGTGCGTTCGCCAAGGGACATCAGATGAGTCCCGGGAGGCCGCCGAGGCAGTGAAGCCCGAGCCCTTCCGGCCCATTTCACTGGGCGGAGCGGAGGCGGCCATGCAGGGCTCAGTGGGCTGGAAAAGAGGGCAGCGGAGGAACCAGACAGGGTGAATAGAGACCTTGGCGGATTCACTTTCGGCTGCGGGCGCCCGGGGCGAGGGCTAATGAAATTCCTGAAGGCGCGTATCAGCCGTGTCAGGCTGCCGCGGTACGAGCTCTGTTATCCGACGTGCCCCCATCCCCGCGTCCGTAATGAGATTCCAGCGCGTCCCAGTCGCAGGACCCACTCTTTTCCCCTGCCTTATTGCTATTTCTCCTCACTAGGGGAAGTTCGAGTTCTTTCCGCTGCGTTCATGCAGAGGTGCTTTGTCATTCTTGAATAGAGAAACTGCTGCGTCCTCACAGGAGTCTGCGCTGCGCCGCTCCACAGGCTGGTCGGGTGCATGGACCGCCAAGAAATGTCCGAATTAGGTAAAAATATCAACTTGTGAATCAGCTTCTTCATTATCCATTATTTCTAATTCTGCCTCTGATTCATTCAAGATAAATTCAGCTAAAGAGTTGGCTGTGAAGTCCGAGTTTAATAAGTAAAAGGTGGAAGCGGATTTCATTCAGTTCGGAAGTGGTCAGGCTTTACATATCGACAAAGAAATCTGCAATCCGATAAGGCCTTATTATCCAATCTCGCCGCTGCCTGATCTTTTGCTTCGTCTTTTTGAGCAGCAACCCAACAGGCATGCTTTATTCTTGAACCTAGAGGCTAGAGCTTACTTTTCAGTTTTGTCAAAGATAGATTAAAACAAATTATCTCAAGTTTATGACTGAAATTGGCACAGGACATCCGTTTCAACTGAAATTTTTCAAGCAGAGAGACCGAGACCGACTCGTACAAGCTGACTAATTGCAGAACTATAAATTTCGCAACGAAGAAGCTTAGAATTAGTCAGTCAGTCAGTCAGTCAGTCAGTCAGTCAGTCAGTCAGTCAGTCAGTCAGTCAGTCAGTCAGTCAAGTCAGTCAGTCAGTCAGTCAGTCAGTCAGTCAGTCAGTCAGTCAGTCACCCACTCACTCAAGTCAGTCAGTCAGTCAGTCAGTCAGTCAGTCAGTCAGTCAGTCAGTCAGTCACCCACTCACTCAAGTCAGTCAGTCAGTCAGTCAGTCAGTCAGTCAGTCAGTCAGTCAGTCAGTCAGTCACCATCCAAGTTTACCCAAAAGCCAAAGGAGCAGGAAGTTGCAATGCTTGAAGCCCTTTCAGTGCCAAAACAAAGCAATGAGTTCGCGCTGGGCGAAATTGCATTAATCAAAAGTTTGCAGCCAACAGTCCAGGGTTGAAAAGCGTCTTCCTACCCCGAATTTGCATGCAAATTAGGCCTCTTAGAAAGTGGAATCAATCAATCAGGAAATGCGGAACCGGTCTCGGGCGGCCCGAGCCTCAATGAGGCAACCCTTGTCAAAGGTGAGTGCCCCCCGTCTGGAGGGGGGGGGTCAGACCTCCGGGAGGGATGCAAATTTCTCGAAATCTCAAGTAGACGCGCGACTCAGCCATGTGAAGAGCCGATAAGCAAAAAATAGCTTTTTTTGAAAAAAAATTTTGGAAAGCTCCTCAAATCGACAAAATAAGTTTTTTATAATAACTGTTCATTGCAAATAATTCTCCAATGCACAGTAAAAAGGGGTTCTGGTCCTATAGATTCGATTCCTTAGTAAGTTTAGTAATTCCTTAGTAAATTGTTGTTAAGCGAGCAACCCTACCCGATTAGTAAGTTTAGCATTCAGTTGGGCTTCGTGCAACGTACATTGCTTTTGCGCTTGTCAAGGACCAACCCCCTCCACAGTCATAGCGAGTGTACATCTGCCCGCTCGACAACGAAAGTCAGGGCCGCTGTATGTCTTAATTTGGAGAAAATAGGCAGTACTTCATGTTCTGAGCCAAAGGGATGAGAATAGAACCTCTATCAGACCCGCATCGCCCTGGCAACTAATTCAGCTTCGTATTCAGAAAAATGTTTTTCCAGTCGACTGTAACAGCCAAAATTTATCTTTAGCTGAAGCCTGATTTCTGTAAAAATTTAATTTCCTTATTCCTTTATCTTACTTTCTGAATATCGAAGCCACGAGGTAATCGATTTCAAGAGTATTTCTTCTTTATGTACGCTCATATTAGTACACTATGAACTTTAATAGAATTAGGCGGGTTCGTTTATTATTTAAAATCGAGGACTGATGTCTTGCGCCTCTGCTCAGATAATTTCTGCCAGCTGTAGATGCGAAAAATGTAATTATGAATTATGGAACAGCCTGGGATTCTACGCCTAACAACACCTTTCCCAGTGCGCAAAATTATTCCCATAGCAACGGCTCTCGAATCCGATCGACGCCCCTTGTCTGAGTGAATAGCGAGCAGTCCCTAATTCTGACACTTTTTAACTTAATCATATTTATCTTTCAATTGATAGTACTCAAGGAGAAGGTATGCAGCAGTGTACGTGCCTGTGCATGCTGCTTAGTCAAGCCAAACTCTGCCTCACGACATCTGCACTGCTCTTGGCCACTGACAAACACTTACTGTGGAGCATGAGCACTGCTTGATGATGTCGAAGGGAGCAAGATTCGGCAATTTGATTAGGCAAGCTTGCAGAAATCCGTAGGAAGGATATCCATCTTACTTTGAAGGATCCTAATGGCCTGTCAGACACTCTCACCCATCACCCTCTTTTGATGCCGGTTGCTTTCGTGACTCCAGTGTTGTGATTTCGCTTACCAACTCATAGGGGAATTCAAAGATTGGCGCCTCAAATTACAATTTTGCGCCTTTTTCTCTCATCGATTTATGCATCGCTGGAGTGGGATTCGCAGAGCAGTAACTTCCTATTTTGTACGCAGGCTATCGTGTGTTCCCTGTAGTAAAAAGGCCTAAAAAACCCCCTTTATTCCCCTGCCGCAGGAATGCTCCATTTTCATTTTCGACAAGAAGATAGCCGAGAAGCTGCACAAGCCGAAGCGCAAGGAGACCGTGTCCGAGGTGCTTCGGCGCGAGATTCGCTACCTGGAACGTTTCAAGCATCCGAAGCTGTTGCAGATCTGGCACCCAGTCGAAGAGTGCAAGTGAGAGTACACTTTTCTCTTCATCTATGGCTGTAAAAACAGTTTAGGACTGCGATCAAAAGAGAGATAAGCTGAGTTTGCGTAGTTCGCCTTGCAGCGTGGACAAATTAGGCTAAGATCCTGCTCACCCTGTTGTGATTGGGCAGCAGCTCTGAGCTCCAGTACACCCTGCTGCTGTGATTGGGCAGCAGCTCTGAGCTCCAATTCACCCTGCTGTGATTGGGCAGCAGCTCTGAGCTCCAATTCACCCTGCTGTGATTGGGCAGCAGCTCTGAGCTCCAATTCACCTGCTGTGATTTGGCGGCAGCTGTAAGATACTTAAGATGAGGGTATTAGATGAAATGCTAAGTCAATTTTTTGTCAGATTTTTTTCACAATAGCTGCAAGAACAGAAGAAACCAATGAAGAAACCAAAAAAAGCTATTATTCGTTAGTTTAGAAAGTTTTGACTTTGGAAGTCCCTGATCTGCTTTTGTCCCGAGAAAAACGAAAATTTCTCTGCTTCGTAGTCTATTTTTTGCTGCCATGTTTTCTACGAAACGAGGACGTTGTCCGTCCTTTTACTGTAGGACGTGACTAAAGAGGTGGAAATTTGGCAATGTGGTTTTTTGTGCTCTTTGATTACAGCGAAAACCTGGCCTTTGCCACCGAGCCAGTGTGGGGCAGCCTGGCCAACTTCCTGGGCAATCACGAGAGAATCGCGCAGCCCGTGCCATCCGAGCTCAAGGTTGGAATCTCAAAATGCTGCTCAACTGCAATCTGTGTTTGTTACAATAAACTCAGCTCTCAATGTTTTTTTCAGGAGGGCTTCACCGATTTGGAAATTAAGCATGGTATTCATCAGGTGAGCTGGCAGATGAACATATCAAATATAACCTATTTACAGATCTCATGTCCCAAGAAAAACTGTTTATTAAACAGGTGAACGAAGCCCTGAAGTACTTGCACAGCACACAGAAGGTGATACACGGCAACCTGAACCTGGGCTCCGTTCTCATCACTAAACGAGGATGCTGGAAGCTCTCCGGCCTTGGCTTCGTGGAGAAGTCCAGCTCGTCCCACGTGAGCGCATATGACACATGGCTTGGATGAAGCTTGCATCCCTGATCCGGATGGATTTCAAGCTTTCAGATTAGCTGGGATGTCAGCTTGTTCCCATACTTGTGCAAGAATAGCGATAAGTCCAAAAATATGGGAATTAGAAACCCCTAATTCAGACCAGAGGGTAACAGAAATCAATAAACTCCGGTCTTAGACTCGCAGGATTAACGGCTGGCCAGGTAGGCAAATATAAATTTATTCCCAGACCTTGCTAACTTTACCCCGGATAAGCTTGGCTGGCAAGCGCGGGAGCAGTGTATTAGCCATGAAGGTGCTCAGCTCAGATCCTCCATCAATCTGCCCCCGGTGGCTGTGGCAACGGCATGCATGAGAATTCTGGCTTCCTCTGTGATTGATCCCGCCCCCATCTGTTCCACAATATCAGGCTGAGTCAATGCGCACCGGCAAAGGCCAAATTGCAGTCAATTTTTCTGCCCACTTGGTAGCAGTTTAATAGAGGCTTTCGGTATTCTCTAATTGAAGGTATTGCAAACCCAGTTTTCTTGAAGTCCTAGCCTAAGGTACCCATTCTGTGTTACAAGACATACAAGTGTTTACAACTGAACTGTCTCAATATCCACTTATTTTGGCTTCTGCTTATTGAGAGGTGAGACAAGTCAGTCGGCTCTGTAGGTGAATGAAATAAACTAGATTAGTTTTCTTCAGATATCGTGTTTTGAAAGTTATCCCGTAGTTGTAGTTTTCTAAACTGTGGATTGTACCGTAGTTTTGAGAAATTGGCAATAACCGTAATTACTACGAGTAGAATTCAGTTCTTTTTTAAAGGTGTGTGTGTCTCATTCCAGTCCCTACAAAAGTTGTCTAATGACCCAGATTTAAAAATTTCTTCTTCTGTCTATCTACATGTAAAAATCATTATTTAACCACTTGGCTGAAAGGAACTTTACTGATCAACCTGAACCTCTCTCGGTACCTGTGGTAGCACGGTTGTGCAATTCAATGTCAGTTTATCCAACTCTTCTCGGCTTTAGCGATTGTCATGCGCGGTCGAGCAGTCAGGTCAAATTTGAGCTAAAAGGCGTATTGAGCTGCAAATTGGCCAGCTCAGTTCTGTCGGGAACCCAGCTCGGGTAATCAGTCGAGAGCGGCGGTCCCGGGCCCAAAATTGATTAGCGCTGCCGACCTCTTTGAGCACGGAGAGCTCAGTGCGACGAGTTTCGTGACTAATTTTACGCGCTCCTTTGTGTTTGGCGCCATTTTGCACAGCGGAACACAGGGGAAGAAGACTCTCTCTGAGCACAGGCAGTCAACATGGAATCTGTGAGGCCTGGGATTATTACCTGCTCAGGTAATCATCAGTTGGCACTCGCTACATCACTCTTTTTCGCGCTGTGGCCAGAGCAGCTCTGCTAAAGTCCCAGTCCTGGCTCAGCAGTCAGTTGACCTCCGGCTTGGCTAGCCAAATCAGGGAAGCAAGAAGCCTGCAATCAATCTTTCGATAAATGATACTTCTATCCGCGCTCATCTCTCACTGTCCTTCCTCCATCCGCGCATGGGACCACCAGGCTTGAGCTAATTGTAGACACTGTGATGGGGAAATGTCAGAATATATCGAATGCTAAAGTCTAGTGTGTGAAAATAATTATTGGTAGTTTTGACCCAAGCGCCCAAGCATTCGCACTACCCAGAACTCCATTGTAACAAATTTCAACCAAGATGCCAAAGCTGCCAGGCACAAAAGATTTTCAGATAAACCCCTCTGCAGTTATGAGAAGGCCAACATCCTTTTATACATGCCTGACAATGAGAATGTCTCAAGTTCTCAAGATGTGTGCTCAAGGGTCAGCGGTAGGGGCAGCGGGTGGACTGTCACCTTGACTTGCGGCAGTGCCCGAAGCCGCGTGCAAATATCGACGAGTAGCTTAAGCTAAAATACTTATAGCCATCTGTGGTCAAGGCTCGTAATCAGACTGCAATGCCAGGTTTGTCAACTGCGAAATTCACTCGCCTCTGCAGGACTCGTTCAACTTCACCCAGTGGACTCCGAAGCTACCGAAGATGGCGCAGCCCGATCTGGACTTCATGGCACCGGACCTGCAGATCCACGGCAAGGCCACTCAGGCCTGCGACATTTTTTCTCTGGGCCTGGTGATTCACGCTGTTTTTAACGGCGGCGTCAGTCTACTGGACGCCCGGCGCAGCTGCCAGCAGTACCACCGGAGGGTGGAGGAGGTCAGTGAGCGAGTACTTAATGCAGGAAATAGAAATTTTGGACAACTGAAGTTGAAGGACGGTGCACTCATTTTTCCTAAAGGAACGTACGATTTGCCGTATCGCCAGTGTATTTAGTATGCTGTAGAGATTGCATAGAGCTGAATCGGGTTTTGCAATACTAATTGCCCTGGCGATACTACAAATATACGTTTTTTTACCAACTCCCAGCTCATTTCGAAGAAGAAACGAGTATACCATCCTTCTACTTCAGCTGTCCATGGAACAAGCTCAAATAGTTTTGCTACCGTTCAAAATAGAAATCGTGTAAAGTGGCTCGCTTGGCAAGTAAAATAAAGAGAAAGCCGAAAATCAACATGTAGGTTGTTACGACACGTTTCGCACACCAATTGGTGCATCGTCAGGTACGAGCGTATATTGTTTGAAACGAAAGGTGTGAGCAAAGCGAATTTATATTTTTTTGTCAATGAAACAAATGAAACTATGTTGGAGTTGCGTATTAAGGGTTGGCGACTGGTTTTTTATGTACAAGGCTTCTACGAGCTAAGATCTTGAACTTGTGATCAGATGGGCATTGGTCGATGATTTTAAAGCGCTATATACCTGACGATGCACCTTGGTGTGCAAAACGCGTCGTAACAACCTACATCTTGATTTTCGGCTTTCTCTTTATTTTGCTACCGTTGCATTTGCAATTTTTTAGCTTTTTTTCTGATGAGTGAAGCAATTTTTAGTACAAAGTGCTTACACGATCAAGTCCTGATTAATGTTCGCGAATTAATTATCAGCTGCTCTCCTTGCGGCGAACACTTTCTTTGTGCTCAGAAATTTCATAATTTCCCGTGGGAGAGGCAAAGCAGTAAATAAGAGTTTTGCAATTCGAAGAGGGACTTCAGGGTTGCCAGCGAAGGCAAACTTTGCCACAGCTTCAATTCGGTAACTCTGGGCTTTGAAACTTACTGTTTCGCACTCCTCGACCCTTCACATGGTAATTCTAAATCCGACTCTCTCAAGTGCTTCGCCGTCTGCCCGGAGTGTTTTTGAAATATTGCCTCACCTGCCGGCAGTCTGGCCTCGCCTCTCCCTGTCCCACATCCTCAACCAGGATGTGTCGCGCTTGCTCCAAGGATAATCCCTTCTCCGCAGCAGCGCATTACCCACTCCTTCCTTTGCTTGTTTCCCCGCAAAAAAAGTGTGATGAATTTCGGCTGAGCAAGGAGCTTAAATCTACGGTTGCTGTGCGCTCTGTCGTGACAGGAAATCTTTCCTGCTTTCTCTCAGACGTCCATCCGACAATGTTTTTTGTCTGCAATCTCAGAGACCTGGGGGAATCAGGTTACCTAGCGGTGATGGATGGCCGAACTGTTTCGCAGATTTCATGCGTGCATTTCTATTTGCAGCTGCCGGTAAACCTGCCAAAGGCGCTCACCCAGCTGCCTTGCGAGCTCAGCGACCTGCTAGAGAAGATGCTGGACCGGGATCCCAAGCACCGACCATCTGCTCAGCTGCTGAGCATGGTGAGCACTCATTAAGAATGCATGCATGAAAAAATCTATCATAATTTGCTGAATTGTCTCCAACCCCCGTCAGAACAAGTACTTCCAGGACCCGCTGCTGCTAGCGCTGGAGGGCCTGACAACGTGCGAGGCGAAGACCATGGAGCAGAAGAAGGAGTTCTTCGGCCTGCTCATGCAGACAATGATGAGGGAGCAGTTCCCGAAGGTACGCAAACTCATTGCAGTGGCTAAGCAGATTATATTGTGTAGTTGAGGGTCGCATGTGGCTTATTCTATAAGACTCAGATGCGACACGTTCGGATTCACTTTTCTGAGGGAGATGAAGCAGCACCTTTAATCCCAGCCAGATAGCCTTTACCGCGGCTCAGCGCCTGTCAGATCAAATTTAAATAAAGTATTTTATGCAGCCCGTTTCGAGCTGAGCAACATCAAAGCAGCCGGCAGAACAGAGGCAGGAAAATATGCATAGCACCATTCTGTGCTAGTTGCAGTTTGTAAGGCTCAGCAAAGTTGTGCCCGCCCTAATCTTTAATTGAAATTTAGAGTGCAATCAGCCACAGGTTGCTCAATTTTCTATTGCAGAGCCCCAGTACCTCTAAGAGAATTAGTTTTAGAGAAGAGTTCCAAGTTTCAATTTGGACATTTGAATTGCTTTCCAGATAAGGATGATAGCAACTTCTCCCATATACTCGAAGCAATGAAGGCAAAGTTGGTACCAAAATTTCTAGATTTCATTACATGGCCACTACACTCACTGAGACTTGACACCCTCCTGCCGATCCTAGTTCGATCAGCCCAAAAGTCGCCACCTTTAAGAAATTCCTCCCCAGCCATCGCATGTCTAGCAGTCTTATAGCAAAAATCCGTAGTGTCATATTTCCCGAAGGACAAAAATGAATTGCTGGCTTAAAATATCACTAGACGAGGAGGTCATGCACGGTGTGAGTCTTGTAAAAGTACACGTCAATTCCATTTTATGTTTACAAGTAACAAAGTGAATTGGAAAGTATTCAGATGAGGCAGTTGCAAACCGGTTGCAGTCATTAATGGCAGGGCAATTATCTGTGAGAAGTGGCTCATCCCGAGTTATGCAAACAATGTTAAACAAATTGCTGCCAAGAAAAAACACGCCTGATCCTCTTCTGCGCGACAAGTTAGCTTGGATGCTGGGGTGAGACCTGGTGGACCTGAATAGGGAAAGAAGGCGTTGCGAACAGTCCCTAGGAGAGAAATAACGGACGTTTGGACAAAAACTGATTAACGGTTAGCTTGGAAAGTATGGCAGAGTGATGATGATGAGGTGCAGATGCCAGAACAAAGCTGGTTTGAAGGAAATTGGCACTTGCAGAGCATCCTGTTCAAGCGAGTCTGTCCGCTGATCGCGGAGAATCTGCAAGTGGCGGCCGACCTGACGCCCTACGTGCTGCCCTGCCTGCTGCGGGCGGCCATGCAGTCCGGGCCGGAGGAGTTCCGCCTGCACCTGCGGGAGCCTCTGCTGGCCGTACTGCGGCGACCGAAGACTGCGCAGGTGAGCGGGATGATTCTCAAGGCTGAGAATTTTATGAATCACTGTTGGTAAAAGAAAACATAAAAAAAATTTCCGCTTTAAAATTCTTACGAAAGATTTAGTTAGTTAGTTAGTTAGTTAGTTAGTTAGTTAGTTAGTTAGTTAGTTAGTTAGTTAGTTAGTTAGTTAGTTAGTTAGTTAGTTAGTTAGTTAGTTAGTTAGTTAGTTAGTTAGTTAGTTAGTTAGTTAGTTAGTTAGTTAGTTAGTTAGTTAGTTAGTTAGTTAGTTAGTTAGTTAGTTAGTTGGTTAGTTAGTTAGTTGGTTAATTGGTTAGTTAGTTAGTTAGTTAGTTAGTTAGTTAGTTAGTTAGTTAGTTAGTTAGTTGGTTAATTGGTTAGTTGGTTAATTGGTTAGTTAGTTAGTTAGTTAGTTAGTTAGTTAGTTAGTTGGTTGGTTAGTTAGTTAGTTAGTTAGTTAGTTAGTTAGTTAGTTAGTTAGTTAGTTAGTTAGTTAGTTAGTTAGTTAGTTAGTTAGTTAGTTAGTTAGTTAGTTAGTTAGTTAGTTAGTTAGTTAGTTAGTTAGTTAGATAGTTAGTTAGTTAGATAGTTAGTTAGTTAGATAGTTAGTTAGTTAGTTAGTTAGTTAGTTACCACCATGGGTTTTGACTCGAGTTCTTCTAGCAGAGTAGAAACTAAAACTCGAGCTCTTCATTCTTCTAAGCTTCAAAGCATCGTTTCAGTCCAAAAGTCCCTCAAAGCTTTCCCGGAGTTCTCTTCGTTCAACAGATGAGTCCTGAGGACCTCATCCAATCCCTCCCGCCTTTACAATACACTCTTCATCATCCTCTCCTCCCATCCTGCAGCCTCTTCTTGGAATCTTTTTGATCCCCGTTTTCCTCATTCTCTTCTGTCAGCGCGTCTCCGTCCCTTTCCAGTTCTTATCAGCCTGACCGTGAGCTTCCCTCTCCCAGCCTCCGCCATCAGTTGTCACCGACGATCCGTTTGAAAATTGGACGGCGTTTGCCAGCCGTCATCCCCGAACCCCCCGGCCCGGCAACCTCGGCTCAGCCCCGACTGAGCCTCGGGAAATTAAGAGGCCACAAAATTGAGCAGCGGCGCGACGCATCGCTCTAAAATGCGCTCGAGATAAGCCCAGATGAGACTGGAGGGAGGGGAGGGGCGAACCAGAGCAGTTTCGCTGCGGAGAGGTCAGATTTGGGGAGTTAATCCCAACCGATCCCCAGTTCGGCTGTCGCTACTCCCATAATGCTTCTCGTCCCGCGATTTCCTAGATACTGTGAGTGCTGGAGGTGGCATCGCCAGGCCAAGGGGAGACCAGCCCGGCCTATTCTCATCGCTCCGTCACCTTAGTGGTATAATTAGGTGGGCCAAAGACTCGCCGCACCGGGCTGGATAGCCTCATCAAGCGGCGCCTCAATCTCCCAGCCTCCCTCTCCCCTGCTCATTCTTTGGCTGTAGTATGCGGACGCCTCTGAGGCCTGCAGGGCCTGGCCTTCACTAATTGGAAATCAGAGTCGATTTCGGGCCCCGCTGCCCCTCAGGAGGTGGAATCCCAGCTTCTCCGCTCCATCTCCTCATTCAGCTGTTCCTATCCTGCTCCATTCGCAGTCTCTCAGAAACGCGAAAGTGGACCAGAGGGGGGCTTGGCGAGGGCAAATTTTACACGCCGAGCCGAGCAAATTGCCCAATATCGCGCGGCTACGCTGAGGTAATCGTGTTAGTTGCTGGGGGGAGGACGGAAATGGGAATAGCTATCCCTCCTTTCTCCCCCTCTCTCATCCCCCGACTCTTCGCTCGCATATTTGCCGAGGCCAATAAGCTACAGCAGTCTTTTCATTGCGAGGGCTCGGTTCATCCTCCACTTATCGATGATGGAGACACCCGGTGGCAAAGGCAGGCAGGCAGTCTTTCTCGGTCTTTATTCTTTGTTTGTCCGTATCATGGTTTGTCCGGACTGGGCGAGGAATGGCAGGGTCAGAGTGCATTTTCTAGGGGATCTGCGAAGATTCAACCTTCATGATAAACGGTCTTGATTCAAGAAGTTTTTGGTTTTAGAGATTGAATTAAATGTTCGTTGAGTTCTCGGATTAGTCATTTAGGTGTGGTATTGGTCATAGAGGTCTCGGATTGATCATGGAGGTGAATAAATGGTCATGGAGATGACATATTGATCATGGAGGTGTCGGATTGGTCATGGAAGTGTCGTATTAGTCATTGAAGTGTCGGATTGGTCATTAAAGTGTCGGATTGGTCATGGCGGTGACAGATTGATCATGGAGGTGTAGAATTGGTCACGAAGGTGACGGATTGGCTATGGAGGTGACGGATTGGCTATGGAGGTGTTGGATTGGTTATAGAGGTTTTTGATTGATCATGGAGGTTTCAGATTTATCATGAAGGTCTCAGATTTATCATGGAGGTTTCAGATTTATCATGAAGGTTTCAGATTTATCATGAAGGTTTCAGATTTATCATGAAGGTTTCAGATTTATCATGGAGGTTTCAGATTTATCATGGAGGTGTCGGATTGATCATGGAGGTGTCGGATTGATCATGGAGGTGTCGGATTGATCATGGAGGTGTCGGATTGATCATGGAGGTGTCGGATTAATCATGGAGGTGTCGGATTGATCATGGAGGTGTCGGATTAATCATGGAGGTGTCGGATTGATCATGGAGATGTCGGATTGATCATGGAGGTGTAGGATTTGTCATTTAGGTCCCATTCTCTGGTCACTGAGACCGGACTGGATAACATCGAAGGAGATGATACATGTAGGGTTCCATGAATAGGTTGTAATGAACCTGTTTCCTGTGTCAACTATGACCTATTATTACATTTATATCCCTCGCTAATAAGCAGCCGAATAAGCATAATGCAGAAACAATAGCTCACATCACTCATTCGCTACGGATTGCAGACCAGCGTGGTGCTGGTTGAGCACACGGATGTCCTCGTGGAGAAGCTGGACGATGAAGAGATTCGTGTGACCTTCTGCCGCTGGTGTTTTCCACTCTGGAATCCAGCTCCGCAACTGGGCAGGTGAGTTGTGGAGACTTTGTCTGCTCATCAGATTCAAACTCAGTCATGAACTCAGTAATGAACTCACTCAGAACTCAAGTCTGCCAAAACAACTTTTTCAGGAAGCTGCGCTCAATTCGTTCTCCGTGCTGCAGGATCACATTGATAACGCCACCCTGAGGAAGCTGATTCTGCCCAAGGCAAAGAGTGTTTTCCAGCGGAGCTCAAGTCTGATGGTCTGTGTCTCTCAGGCCTATTGAGATCTGGATAGAGGTTGGGATGGGATAGAGGTTGGGATGGGATAGATGTTGGGATGGGATAGAGGTTTTGCCATGGGATAGATGTTGGGATGGGATAGAGGTTTCGCCATGGGATAGATGTTGGGATGGGATAGAGGTTTCGCCATGGGATAGATGTTGGAATAGGATAGATGTTGGGATGGGATAGAGGTGTTGCCATGGGATAGATGTTGGGATGGGATATAGGTTTTGCCATGGGATAGATGTTGGGATGGGATATAGGTTTTGCCATGGGATAGATGTTGGGATGGGATAGAGGTTTCGCCATGGGATAGATGTTGGGATGGGATAGAGGTTAGGATGGGATAGAGGTTAGGATGGGATAGATGTTGGGATAGGATAGAGGTTGGGATGGGATAGAGGTTTTGCCATGGGATAGATGTTGAGATGGGATAGAGGTTAGGATGGGATAGAGGTTAGGATGGGATAGATGTTGGGATGGGATAGAGGTTTTGCCATGAGATAGATGTTGAGATGGGATATAATGGGATGGGATAGAGGTTGGGATGGGATAGATGTTGGGATGGGATAGATGTTGGGATGGGATAGATGTTGGGATGGGATAGAGGTTTCGCCATGGGATAGATGTTGGGATGGGATAGAGGTTAGGATGGGATAGAGGTTAGGATGGGATAGATGTTGGGATAGGATAGAGGTTGGGATGGGATAGAGGTTTTGCCATGGGATAGATGTTGAGATGGGATAGAGGTTAGGATGGGATAGAGGTTAGGATGGGATAGATGTTGGGATGGGATAGAGGTTTTGCCATGAGATAGATGTTGAGATGGGATATAATGGGATGGGATAGAGGTTGGGATGGGATAGATGTTGGGATGGGATAGATGTTGGGATGGGATAGATGTTGGGATGGGATAGAGTTTGGGATGGGATAGAGTTTGGGATGGGATGGGTGTTGGCATGGGATAGATGTGGTTGGGATTGCAGATGTGGATGGGATAGAGGTTTTGTGATTCAAATATCAAAATCAATTTTAGAATCAACATACGAGTAAAAATCTGAATTAAGAACTGGTATGGAAGATCAAGTCGTCTTGGGCGAGACTGACTACTTATTTGAGTAGTCACATAGGATTCCGTGGCTCGAATTTCTCAATAATTCCCGCAGATGCGGATGAACGCGCTCGCTTGCCTGGAGCAGTTGATGGACCGCCTGGACAAGATGACCATCTTGGAGGACCTGCTGCCCTTTCTATTAGACATCAGCTTCTCCGATCCAGACATCTACATGGCCGTCATCAGTGAGTCATCTCTTCCAGCCGCTTGATTTGTTAAGACAGCCCAGTAAATACAGTTTGTCATTGCGATAGATCCCCCATTCCAATACAGTAAATACAGTTTGTCATTGCGATAGATCCCCCATTCCAATACAGTAAATACAGTTTGTCATTGCGATAGATCCCCCATTCCAATACAGTAAATACAGTTTGTCATTGCGATAGATCCCCCATTCCTATACAAAGCCTAATCCCTAACCAGATCTCAATCCCGATCTACATATGCATCTAGATCCCAATCCTGATCCACCTTAACCAACCTTAACCCCAATCCCCCATACTAGATTTCAATCTCTTTCTAGATTCCAATCTCTTTCTAGATCCCAATCTCTTTCTTGATTCCAATCTCTTTCTAGATCTGGATTTTAATCCTAAGCTGAATTGCATTCACCCTATAAATATCGAAAGAGCTTTATGATGCGCGCATTCAAGCAGCTCAGTCTGTTGTCTTTCTTTCAGACATCTACAAACGCATGCTAACAGACAAAAAGTTCGGCTTGACCTACAATGTCATTGCAACAAAGGTGCTGCCGCATCTGATCCCCTACACTGTGAATCCTAACCTGCGACGGGACGACTTCCGCTGCGTCATGGAGACTCTGAACGCCATGTGGAGCCGCTTGGAAACTGGCCGAGCTGCTCAGATGAAGCTGGAAGATGCTGATGGCAACGAATCCATGGACGAGTACGAGTAACATGTCTTTTCGTGATCCTCAGTTACCTCCGTGATGCCCAGTTCCCTCCGTGATGCTCAGTTCCCTCCGTGATGCTCAGTTCCCTTCGTGATGCTCAGCTTCTTCCGTGATGCTCAGCTCCCTCTGTGATGCTCAGTTCCCTCTGTAATACGAGTACTAGCTCCTTTTAGGGATGTTGTATCTTTAGTCTTTGGATGTACCTTTGGATGTTTATCTCGTCTGAATATTAGCAAGAATGTGTATCTATAATAAAAACCACATTACTGAAACTCAAACGCTCTCACAAGATACTCTCTCTTTTACAAAATAACTCCAGAAATCTGATGCGGCCGCCGCTGATCACCATGCAGCAGCCAAGCATTGAGTCCAACCTCAACCTGTGCGCCGGCGCCGACAACTCCGCCGGCAGACGAAGAAGCTCCGTCAGTTTCCAGTCGGCGGCTGCTCGGCTGACGGGCGGCGGAAGTTCTGGCAGCGGTGAGGCGGCCTCTGCGGCGGGAGCGGCCTCAGCGACTCCGACTGTCACGATTGGAGACTCGTCAACAATGGGTCGGTACACACAACTGCTTAGTAAAATTTAAAATTTTAGTAACATTTAGTAAAGTTTGATGAATGGAAATTGGCTTTCTGGTTGTGCTAAACATCCTGATCCTCAGTACGTTAAGTGCAGGGGATGCGGTAACAACCACTAGCAGAAGTACTAACAGTAAGGCACGCTTGCAGTGTACTGCAGGACTGTCAGAACTGTCTCAATTACCTCTTCGAAAAATTCCACCCAATTGGGGTCAGATAGGACCACTGACTGCAGGATTGTCCTCATGTAGCGAAAGGCAGTCCAGGTAAGCCCGCGGTGACGCAGCAGATCCTCGCTTCAGAGCAAAGCACAGCACTAGCACAGAACGTACAGCGGCCCTGAACTTCTCTGAAGGCACTTTCTTACTGCGCCTAGGTTGCTGCACTCATGGTTTTAATTGCAATTGCAAATCTTAAGCTGCAATTTACTTAGTACGTCGATGGAATTCGTTCTCACATCTGCGATCAGTTATGCTTCTCATTCTGTCATTTACTAGTAAATTCGCATGCTCATTGACATCCAGCTAACGTATTCCTGTTCTCGTTCCAAGTACGTTTAACTGTGCTGCGTCGGACTTTCGTCGATGCACTGGTGAGCTACACAGGTCATAACAGCAAATTACAAACCGATTCTTTCCCAAAACATGTCTGGACTCGTTTTGTACTCGTATGTACTCGTGCTTTGTACTCGTATGACATGTGAAGTGCATTTAGTAGCCAAATTTCTCCGCGCGTACATTCCATTGATTTGGTAAAATTCTACGAGTACAGAAGGCCATTTCTTGTACCCTGCAACTTCCATCCCAGTGCCACTACTCAAACCGCTGCGCGCATTCGAAATGCTTTGTTGGATTCAGAGCCTTCGATTGCCATAGCTCTGGGCGTGGCAGGAAATGTTGTGGAATTTTCGAATGTACCGAATTAGGCTAAATCAACCAAGGAATCAAATTTACGTAAGTGATGTTGAAAGCATACAATGCTTGGTTCAACAGTCGCGTCATTTTCAGACTGTTGAGTTATCTACATCGATGTATAGCTCAGATAAAAAGGCATCACTTATTTTGTTCTTGAAACTGCTCCGATGACACTTTGATAGCCAGTGAAAATCAGACCTCATTTGGGTTTCTAATTATCTTTTCGCCATGCCTTTATTGAATCAATCCTTTTTTAATTAGACAGAGGTCTCTGTAGCCCTAGGACAAGACAGCTCTTAAACTACTTGGCAGTTCACTTTGTCACTTTGTAGTCCGCAGTTAATTGCCAGTCACTCCTTGTAGGTTGGCAAAAGCTCCGAGTTAATAGATTTGATGAGGTACTATTCCGATTTTCGGAAGCTGTTTAACTCGATCCCCAAACTGTTGTGCCAGCCCAGAGACTAGGGGAGAACAGGTGGGCCCAAGACAGCGAATCGATGAGAATCTTTATTAGCGGCATTAGCGGCTTGGACAACCCCCCCCCTCCCCCTATCCACTGCCCAAAGCCTGCAGCAACAGACGAGACGCAGATCGGGGCGTGGCGTCGGTCTCCCACATCAAAGCAAGTAGGAGTCGGGGAGGCTGGTCGGGTTTGGACTGAGCTATATTGCAGAGAGAAGAATTAGAGTCTGAAGGCTCAGGGGCAGGTTAGCTGGTTAGTTAATGCTTAGCCATTAGCTAATTAGTGAGATAACGCTGCCACTCCAAAAAGCGGCGGCAGACAAAAAGCTCGGAGAACTAAATGCTTCTTGATTTAACCGGAGGTCATGACCCAGCCTCTCTCAGATCTCCACTTGAGCCAGCAAGCTGAATTTTATTTGCTTGTTTGATTCTCAGTCCAATCGCCCTCGCTTCAGAGTTCCTAGGCTAATTTTCCAATCGGCAAAGTGAGTGAGAACTGGAGATTGAATGGCGGGACAGGGTGGCTGCGGAAAAATCTGGCTACATATTCGGTCGGAGAACCGCGGAATAGGCGAGCGCATCGATTGGGCTGCATGTAGGCTAGCACTGACTGGCTTTAATGAGGCGTGCTGACCAACCGAGCAGATATACTGGTATCTACGAGCTTAGATGGTGAAAAATATTTACCATCGATGAATATCCTCAGTACACCCATATTTGGTTAAAGTCTATTGGTCATCCCATCCCATTGGGCATCGCACAACAGGCGCAAAACTGGTCAGATAGGGTCATTCTAGGTCTAGATAAGGTCAGGTGAGATAATATTGGATCACCTGAAATCGCACTACCATCGATTCATCAACATGATCTTATGATGTCTATGATGGCATGCATAATCTTCATTCACCCTTGATTTCCATCTGTCCAGTTTTTCGTCCACCCAATAAAGCGACTGGGCAAGGAAAGCAGCATTTTCGGTCTCTCACAATGCTAAGGAAAAGCCGTGGGTCGAGTTTCCTCCGCATCCAGTGTCAAGCAATGTCAGACCCTCCTCGGAGTCCATATTTCAGCCATCTGAGGCCTTGTTGCTCCAAGTTTCCGGCTTTATTTGACTGCCTGTTTGTCGTCTTCCCCATATGGCGCTTCTCGCTCTGCGCCTCCCTTCTTCATCTCAGCCGCACAGTCATTATTTGTTAATATTGCTGCCAGGCCAACCCACAGAGCACGCAATGTCGGCACTCACAATTCGGGAATCCATCACCCAGAGTTCCAATATCTTGAAGAATAAACTGCACTCAAGGCATGTTGATGACGCTTGAGCAAAAATGACGACGAAGTTCGAGTCAAATCAAGCTAATGCCATTATATTGGCCTTGCTCGCCTCTCCGGCTAGCAGTTTCTCGGAGCCGAGATTGCGGACCCCAATGGGGTGCCGGGCCTTTCCAGCTTCCTGAATAATTCATTTCAGGAAAAAACCACTCCTTAGTCGATTTGGAAGTGATGGATTTGGAGTTTTGGCGTCTTCCGTGGCGCGAACACGGCAGGCTTTATTAGTTTCTATGATAAAAATTCTAAGTACAAAAGTAGTTTGAAACAGAACTTTTTTCTGTCGGGAGATTCTGTCACTATGCCACTGTGTCTCATCGATCCATCTGTTCTGTAGGCTCATTAGCCAATCATCGCGGCCTGCTCACTAGCACGAAATTAATAAACAGGAAGTCCAATGACGCATTTGATTGATTAGGTGCCCATGCGAATTGTTTTGTTTGTTGTAAAAAAACCAACTCTTTCGCCGACAGTGTTAGACACCCGATCTCGGCGAGTCTGGGCCGTATCAGATCGCCTACCTCCGCTTTGACGTTTTTATTTGACTGTATCATCCTATTGGTCATAGTTGGAGTTGCTCTCAATTGCAGCCCATTTATTGTCCAAAGCGGGCGTCCCCAGGTCGCGTCTTGTTTACCGCGGGTGTCAATTTGTCACTGTCTGGAGGCCGTCCAGATGGGAGCATAGCGGAGCGGCCGGAATGGGAGGATAGTAAATTCTCAGCGACCCCGACTGAAACATGAGAGCATTGTTGGCCAGTGTATATGGAGCATTAATTGCGTAGCGGAATGAAGCGCAATTACTTTGCTTTTTACGGCAGTTCCAGTACGATTTGATATTGTAAACCGAGAACTGGCTTTACTTAGGTGTATCTACCCTCTGCTATCCACAATTTTGGGAGGCTTGAGTGGTGCTCAATCAAAAATAGCATACGGGGACTTCATGACTCCGAAAATTTCTGATCCGTAAGTTTTCATTCATTTGATTATCCACTCCCTAATTTGCAAATCAAAATTACATTTTAGCCGTCTAATTAAAAACGAGAAAATATTTGTCAACTAGACAGCAGTAGACGAGAATAACACATTTGGGATACCAACCGAAGCCTTAGCGACTGGGAGACTGCAGACCAAAGCAAGCCCCAGATACTTAGAGATCGACCAAGAGTTTCGGAACGAGTGCGAGCGTATGCCGAATACGTGAATGCACCATTAATGAAATTAAAGTCATTTGCATAGCAATTCAAAGTACATGTACATGCCACCTCGGATTTAATTTATCGCGTGATTTCATGTATACATGTCCCTCATCGATTGTGAGCAGCCAGTAAGCCTCGAAAGCGGAACAACTGCTCCAGCCGTCATGCCAGTGCCAGCTTTTTCCAACCGATCCAAAACTGGGGGGAGGAGCGGCGGAGAACAGGTTTGCAAAACCCGTTAGCTCATGGATCCGACAGCCTTTTTTACATCCGTTCAAACTGAGCTTGACGTCTCGCCTATTGCTTTCCGGCTTGCAAACTTATTCATTGCCATTTTTTCTTCCGCTGTTGCTGCAGGCGCGTATTTGCTGCCCCCCCCCCCCCCCCCCAACAGGCCGGCAGGATGAGGTGGCTCTGGACTGCCGATTCGGAACAAACACAAAAGGAGAGGGAAAGAGAGAAAAACGAATTTAGCAAAGCAGACAGTGTTTGCCTCACCAGCCCAGCCTTATCTGCAGCTCTGCATTTGTGCTGGTCATGCTCCCAGCTCTGCTACTGGTAACTTGCTATCTATGCCCGAGCTTGCTTAATCAGAGAAAACCGGCGGTCAAAAAAAGTCGGCAATATTCAGACACAGAGAGCCTGGGATAGAGAGAGACGATGCGGGGAGAGCACGTCGACTGTTTATTTTCAGGGTAGCTATGGGAAAATAATCGCTGCGGCGGATACCGACAAAGCGAATTTAAGTGCAGCCGAGACAAGAATTTTGTGATTAGAGCGTGCCGCAATGCCGGGAATCGGAGTTATTGATCTTATAATGTATTGTAGCAATCAAAATCTTATACACTCTGCCTGCTCAGTCTTGTGTAAGCATTACTACAGTAAAGGATGATGTTGCAAACAGTTTAGCTGGCGAAAACTAGGTACCAATCATCAAACCAATCGGCATTTGTGTCAGCCTCATTCCATTGATTTCTTCTTCCAGTCGTAGGTCCCAGGAGCCGAGAACCTCTTCCTCCAGTCGTAGGTCCCAGGAGCCGAGAACCTCTTCCTCCAGTCGTAGGTCCCAGGAGCCGAGAACCTCTTCCTCCAGTCGTAGGTCCCAGGAGCCGAGAACCTCTTCCTCCAGTCGTAGGTCCCAGGAGCTGAGAACCTCTTCCTCCAGTCGTAGGTTCCAGGAGCTGAGAACCTCTTCCTCCAGTCGTACGTCCCAGGAGCCGAGAACCTCTTTTTCCAGTCGTAGGTTCCCGGAGCAGAGAACCTCTTCTCCTCTAGCGCACCTTGAGTGTCATCCTGCTCACGGCCAGCAGCTGCTAGACCGATCAGGACTAAAACAGTTCCAGAGTACCTAGCAAACGCATGATTGCCCGACGAAAAAATAATTTTAATTGATAGCTTTCTTCGAGTTTTACTTGCCCGCAGTCGAGCTTTCAGCTGGCAACAGTGGTGGAAAATAGAACACGGGAAAGCAAAGAGGTTAGCGTTTGCCGGGAAGAGGCTATTTGTTCGATTAGCTGAAAGAATCGTGCAGTGACTTAGCCAATAAAACCAGATGCCTCCAACACAACTAGATGCTCATTGGACAGAGATTGGATCGACTCGGACATGTTTAACTTGGGATTTCCCTTGGTTTCCCTTCTCAGGGAAAACCAATTGTTTCTTTTGTGGCAATGAAACAGCCAATTGGATGCCTCTAATAAGACAAGGAACGTCTCAAGCACCTGTCCCGCTGCAGCAGCTCGTAAGCAGTCTGAGCAAGCAGCATATTCTACGACACAAGAGGTACAGTTGCTTGGCCTAAGGCAAATGACGAAAAGCACAACTACGAGCGTATCAAGCAGCTAAGTAACGAAAGTAGCGCCGATCAGTTTAACGTATTTAGTCGCATGAAATTTTAGGGCTTGTTAATGGAATCAGTTTGAAAGGCCATTGAATAAAAGAGTTGCTGTCGCAATCATGCGAAAGTGTTGAGAACTGAAGGAAAAGCCTGTTTGAGAATAATCAAAAGCGAAGATAACGAAGTTGCAGATGCAGAAGTCTCAAGCTAAACACCAAGGATACTCGGGCTGCATAGCAGTACCAAATTCTCAAAATGCGTCTATGATAATAATGATAATAAAGTATTCGATTGCTGTAATCAGGGTAGTCACCTATGCCTCGTCTCGAATATCCTTGTAAATGAAGCACTGTTCGAGCCTTGATGTCCGAGTTGGCAGAGAGTTCAGGTAGTCGGTCGATAAAGCCTGATCGTCGCCACTGTGAATTGATGGCTACTCAAGAACGAGGCCAGTTGTTTTCAGGTCCAATCTCCAATCTTAAATCTCCAATCTCTAATCCCTTGCTCATTGCAAGGCCGCGCGTCCAGAAAATATCGCTGCTCGAAGTCTCGCTTCAGCAAGGAAAACAGAAACAGAAACCGGTCACAGCAATCGATCGCTTTGGATCGCTTCTCCATGTAATGCTGAGTTGCTGCGGCTGCGTGAGGCCTGGCTCTGTCCCACTGCCAGGTGACTTGGTCAAGATAGTTCGGCTGACTTCTGAGAGATCGCCAGGGATTTCTAGTTCGCTAAACTAAGTTGGCGATAAATTCAGCCAGTCCTATCTACTGCTGTCCTGATTCGGTTGTTGCAAAGGAAGACCTCTTACTGGGTGGGAAGGCTACAACAGCAGTGTTCTTGTTGTCAGGCATCTCGCCACCGGAGGCCTGTGCTCTCCCTTAGATTTTGCTCATTTTGCTAGGCTAGCCTTCACTAAAGATCCAGCTCTCATACTGTGTGATCAACTTGTTAATGATGTTGTCCATTCCTTCGCTCTGAAATGCGCTACGGAATGTTTCCAGCATATGCCACTCTGCCTCCGTGAGGGGATCACTGAAGTGATGCAACGCAGCCCCGGATCTTCTCCTTAATGCACCGTCGACTCGTCGATCTCCAGCTAGTCGGAAGTTATCCATGTTGTACCTGCCGATCTTCTCATCTTCGATCAGTTCGGAAGTTCGAATTGGTTAATGGTCCGCCAGCACCATTGGAGCAGTCGCTGGCTGCTTTGGTGGCACTTGGCTACCTTGAAGTAATTAAAAACGGTAGTGTGGCGCGGATCTTCTCATCCATACACAAAGGACAGCTCTTTTAAGCAGTGACTTCGAGCTTCTGTCGCGTCCAGGCGTAGAATGGTCTAAATAATTTTGGCACACCCGAAGTATGAGCGCTGGCACAAAAATTTTTACGCGAGGAACTCAAAGGCAGAAGCACGTTAAGATTCGGATGCGCGGACAAAAAGAATCATTGCTTTTCAGTACTTTGCAGAGTATAATATCGAGCCAAAATCACTTGACACCATCAAATTAGCATTGCGATATTCACGGTTTCATGCAAATAACGAATTCCGATTCCCAACCCCATGTTGTCCCGCTCCTCAGGGCTGGACCAGCAGCGTCGGATGAGCAAGGCGGGCAGCAACCCTGGCTTTAATCTGCGAGCCAGCCCGCGCAAAGGCCTCAGCAACTGACTTGCTCGTCGTAGTGGCGGCAGCGGTGCTAGCGGAGCGGTGAGATACCATTTTTAAAAACGATCTCTACAGTTCTTGCACTTTCAGCTTGCTTGCTTAGCTTGGAATGTTTTTTGAATAATCAACTTTGCGCAAATTATTAGTCACACTAAACGATGCTAAACTACATTATACTTAATATACTACTAAAAATAATACTCACTAGCCTGTAAAGCTAATAACTTTTCCAAATCTGGGTGCAAAAGCTGGAAACTCGTTGAAAACTTCACATCGTAGAAACTTAGTATGGCGTGTATCAAGGACTATGCAGAATTTTTGGCGTTGTGAAATTTTTGTTTTATGGAGTCCCCCTTAGCATATATAGCTTGTAGTTTAGAGAATACAGTGGTTTCCAGAAACGAATCCCAGATTATATTTTATCGGC
>NIVC01004669.1:5000-12500 GCA_002269645.1 Macrostomum lignano
CCAACTACAGCCCAAACGTTGTGTGGGAGTTCGATGAAGACTACAGGAAGCTGATGGCCGAGTCAGACTTGCATCAGTGGGGGTGCGAACCCCCGCAGCTGTACCATCGCCACCTGAACGCTCCACGCAATCTGAAGGTCACTTTAGACCGACCCGGTATCTCGCAGCCGCAGGCGCCCGTCTGCCTGAGCTTCAACTCACCAGCTGGCTGTCAACGGTCCAGCTCCAGGTACCGGCACGTCTGCCTGAGCTTCAATTCACCAGCTGGCTGTCAACGGTCCAGCTCCAGGTACCGGCACGTCTGCCTGAGCTTCAACTCAACAGCTGGCTGTCAACGGTCCAGCTCCAGGTACCGGCACGTCTGCCTGAGCTTCAACTCACCAGCTGGCTGTCAACGGTCCAGCTGCAGGTACCGGCACGTCTGCCTGAGCTTCAACTCAACAGCTGGCTGTCAACGGTCCAGCTGCAGGTACCGGCACGTCTGCCTGAGCTTCAACTCACCAGCTGGCTGTCAACGGTCCAGCTGCAGGTACCGACGCGTCTGCCTGAGCTTCAACTCACCAGCTGGCTGTCAACGGTCCAGCTGCAGGTACCGGCACGTCTGCCTGAGCTTCAACTCACCAGCTGGCTGTCAACGGTCCAGCTGCAGGTACCGGCACGTCTGCCTGAGCTTCAACTCACCAGCTGGCTGTCAACGGGGTCCAGCTGCAGGTACCGGCACGTCTGCCTGAGCTTCAACTCACCAGCTGGCTGTCAACGGTCCAGCTGCAGGTACCGACGCGTCTACAAGCTGCCTGGCTGCGGCAAGCCGCATCCCGCCCAAATGCATCGTCAGAGCAGCGATGCGGCGGAGGGGTCAAAAAACTAGATTTATTTTATAGCCACCATGCTTTTATCCCCCACCCGCCCCCATCCCATTGCTTGCATCCCCTCACCCCTGCCCGCCAACCCGACCCGCCTCCCACGCCGCATCGGGTGCTGTCTTCTGAAATGAACCTGGCTTCTTGAAATCTTCTGCTACGCAACGACCCAGACGAGAGATTCCTCCGAAAAGGCCTTCATAACGGCTTCCGCCTCATCAACAAGCCTCCGCCTGCCTTCACGCATTCTTCCAACTACCGTTCTGCTACTGACCATGCCGAGCAGGTTGACAAGCAACTCTCCGAAGAGCTCCGCCTTGGCCGCTTAAAACCCGCTAGCGGATGCGTCATGGTGAATGCTATCCCTAAGTCTGACGGCAGCGTTCGGATAATTCAAACATCCATGGTCAACGACAGTTATCAGCAGGAGCGGAGTCTGAGATTCTCGTCCGTGCAGGATCTGCTGCGTCACATCCGGCCCGGCTCGTTTATCGGCAAGGTCGATCTGAAGCAGGCCTACCGCTCTGTCGGCATCCACCCGGACGATCAGGCGTTGACGGGCCTCAGCTGGCGTTTCGCAGCTGACACCGAATCCTCGGTGTTCATCGACACCCGGCTGCCATTCGGTGCCCGGGCCTCTTGCGAGATCTTTCACCGTCTCTCAGCCGCCATTCATCGCCACATGCTTAGGCAAGGCTTCCAAGCTACGGTCAACTACCTGGACGACTGGGCGGTTGCCGGCGACTCACAGGAAGCCGCTGAATGCGCTTACGCCTACCCGGTGCACCTCCCCAAAGCCCTGGGCTTCACCATCAACTAGAGCAAGTCCACGGCCGCAACGCAGCGGATGGTCTTCCTCGGCGTTCAAATCGACACAATTGACGGCACACTGTCGCTGCCCATGGACAAGGCCGCCGGCACTAGGGATTTGCTGAAGGACTGCCTCTCCCGCGACATCGTCAAGCTCTAGCAGCTGGAGAGGCTAGCCGGGAAGCTGTGCTGGTTGGGCCAGATCAACAAACTTGCTGCGTCCATTTCTTCGCCCGCTTTTTGACCTCATCAGCGACGGTCGGGATCTCCGGCTGCCTCAAGAAGCTCGCGATCTGCTGCAATGGTGGCTGCAGGCAGTGGATTCGCTTCCACCTACGCCGCTGCACCCGCACTTTTATCATTTTGGTGGCCATCGAGTCCGACAGCAGCTCCGAGGGCGCCGCTGGCATCGTAAGCGGCACCCACTTCAACGACTGGGTGTACTTCAGCTGGGAGCACGACTTTGAGTCAGAGCTCAAAGATCTCCACATCAACTACAAGGAGGCCCTGGCTCCGCTCCTCACCATCCTGCGCTTCCACGAGCAGCTCAGCAGCAGCCGGGTGGTGGTCTACTCCGACAGCACGGCTGCAGTCGGCATGATCAACAAGCTGTCCTGCAGGAATCCATCGCTTATTCGAATCTACCAGACGGTGGCCCTCCTGTGCCTCGAGTCTGGGATCCAGCTGCAGGCGTTTCACCTTCCCGGTCACATGCAGCTCACTAGCGACTCGGCCTCTCGGATGCTGAGCTCAAAGCATGAGCTCGTGAACTTTTGCTGTCGCCACTATGGCTCTCTGTGTGTCTGTCCTAATGAATTTTTCTCACACACCATCTCTGCCGCGTCCCGCATCACTCTCCTTTCACAGGTCGCAGCCGCGCTCCCCACCGCCACGCCGTGTCCGTGCCCATCCTGTGCCGCCTGTCGCTCGCACCCAGCACCCGGAAGTCGTATGCCAGCCACCTGCGGCTCTGGAGGGAGTTCTGTCGACAGCAGCGGGTCTTCCCCACGGCCGCATCGAAGTCAGACGTCTGCAACTTCACCGCCTTCCTATTGGAGCGAGGCTGCGCCTCCTACTCAAGCGTGCAGACCAGCCTCAGCGCAGTGTCCTTCATCCACAGGGCGACGGCAGCACCGGACCCCACCAAGGACAACGCCCGGCTGGCTCTCGTCTGCCGCGGAGCCCGACGCCTACTAAGCAGGCAGCCACGCAGGGCAGAGCCACTGCAGCCGCATCATCTCCGCCTGCTCTGCAACAGCCCTCTGCTTCAGCAATTGCCCCGGCGGCCTCCGCCTGACCATCGGCAAGTCCAAGACAAACCAGTTCAAGGAGCGTCAGCTGCTGGTGTTCCTTCCGCAATGCACCGACTGTCCACCGATCTGCCCGGTCTCTGTCCTCGCCACTAATCTGCGTGAGTGGCGAGGGCCGCACCAGCCTCTCTTCGCTGTCCTGGGCGCCCGCAGAGTCCCGTTGGCTGCCTCGAGCTTCATCCGCCTGCTCAAGCGGGGCCTGTCGATCTGCGGCATCCCTGAGGAAAACTTCTCTGGCCACAGTCTGCGCAGGGGCGGAGCCAGCGCCGCCTTCCAGGGTGGCCTCTCCGTGGCCGACATCCGCTGCCTTGGTGACTGGCGCTCCGACTCCGTCTTCCGCTATTTCTCGGACGATGCAGCTTTTGCCCGCAGGAGCTCCGCCGTCCAGCGGATTGCTGCTTCTATTAATTATCACTAACTTCCCCCACTTCTTCTTTTTTCGGGGTTGGGGTCGCCTTCCCCACCTCGTCGCTGCTTTGTGCTCACTGCCAACCCGCCGCCTTTGCCTTCCTTTTGCTGCTTGTGGGGTTGCGGGTTGATAATCTTTTATCATTTTATTTGACCTTGTACAGATCAGAAGCCCCCTATGCGAGACTTCATTATCAACACCGTCAGGAAACCCTTTAGATGCCCAGCATAGAAGTGGTGGCAGAACTACTTTAATTAGTCCCTGCTTTCAAAACTCCTCGGGATTAAAACAGAATGGGATCTTGCTGTCGGAACACAACCCAAGCTACCAATTCTCCATCTAGGCGGGAAGGGTGAGGTCTGGTCCCCTTCTACCCTGCTATCAGGACCTCGGGCCATAAGCTCTGTAAGCTGTCATTCCCCGGGGTAGCGAAATATTTTATTCTTACGTTCTACTTTCATTATTGAAAGCCCTTTTAAATAAGAATAAATGAATTACTTCGTAAACTAAAATTGGACCAACAAATATTAAAAACTTTTCAAATCCTGAGAATCCCGTATTTACTGCTCAGGCTGCAAGCATTAAATTTATCAGTTTATCAAGGAATGTTTACCTTCATCGCTGGCACAGTCGCCTCCAAGAAGCTGCCACCATCGCTAGCTTCAGCAAAGTCGACCAGCTCACCGGACGGCAGCCTCAGCTTAAGTCGCCGCTTTAACGCCGTCAAATTCGACAAAGAATCAACCGCTAGTCGCACAACATTCTCCGATTTGCTTTTCAACAGCAGCTGCTGAGGACAGAGAAGCCGCTGCTGCTGCCGCTGCTGCCACCATCCGGGTCCAGTTGAAGGAAACTGCTCAGCAGGCGCCTGCCTAGCAACTCCGACTGCTCGAACCAGGTAATTAAAGAAGCATTTCTCTTCGACCCGATTGTTGTCAGTGTCAGTCAGGCTTGCGCTCAATCGCAGCATGTAGTTTCCAGGGCGAGGAAATCTAGTCATGAAAGCGATTCGACGATTGCTATCATCCTGAGTCTGGCCGTCACCCCGCTCTTCCAGCTGAGCAAATGTCATACCGTCGAGAACTTTCTCCTGGCTGTCCAGCTGCACCAGCTCGCAGGAGAAACTACTAAACTGGTCGCCATCTAGATCGTCGGCAACCTGCCAAACAGTCTTCAACTCGAATTCTTCCGTTCGAATGTACGGCTCGGGATGACTGACCGGAGTCAGTTTGAGCAGCCGCGGGTCGTCGCCACCACTGCCGACAACTCGACCGAGCTGCTGCGCCGATGTTGGCAGCGACGCCGGGGCGTCCAAGCATTCGATGTCGGCGTCGATGAGGAACTGGCAGAGAGGCCAGTCGGCGTCGCCGTAGATCACCAGCGCGTACTGGCCGGCCTCGCGGGCCAGGAAGTGGAAGGCGCTGCCGTCGCCGGCCTCCTGGCGCCAGGCCAGCAGCTTCCCAGACGCGTCGCTGTCGTCGTCAACTCCGCGCACGGCGGCGCGAAGGCCTTTGGTCGACTCCAGATGTCGAAGTCGGAGAGTGGCTTCGCCTTCGCCAGCCAGCAGTTCGCCAGGCGAGTCGCTCTCGATGCCAGCCTCGGCGGCGCGTTTCCCGGCGCCGAATTCGCTGAGCTGCTTCGGATCGGCGCCCTCCGGTAGGCGGCGTGGGTTTGGTGCGGCGCAGTGCAGCACGTACAGGTAGAGCGGGTAAACCGTGACGCGAACCTCGGCACCTTCAGTCTGCTCGATGCGACCTTTCACCAACAGTTGATACTTGCCCTTTGCTGGCGGGGTGCAGGACACCGTCAGGCTTCGACCATTGCGCGACACCCTGGTGAGCCGCTCCATGCTGGGGTCCTGCACCGCCTGCTTGATGGCAGCGGCGGCCGCGGCGTTGAAAGACGACTTGTGCAGAAACAGCTCGACGCTGTACTCGCGCGTTTGCTGCCCGCTCTCCCGAAAGGTGAGCGCCGCCAAGCCGTTAGACGGGACTAGGATCACGTTGCGAGGACAGTCGACCACTTCTAAGCCGAACTGTCGCTCGAATTCGATGTTGACCTGCAGCGTTTCAATTTGGAAGAGCTGCTGCGGATTTCTGAAGCTTGCCAACTCAAAAATCACAACTTACACGAAAAATCGCAACTTGCCAAGTTCTATTTTCCATTACATAAAAACCGCAAGCTCAATAAGCTGCAATCTAGGACAATTCCCCTCCTCCAAATCTCCCCTCCGCGAGTCTATATTCCCCCGAGTCTTCTCTCAAATCTTCTCCCAAGAATCTCCCCTCAAATCTCTCCTCCCCTGACTCTAAACCCCCGAGTCTCCCCTCAAATCTTCCCTCCCACGAGTCTCCCCCCGAGTCTCCCCTCCCCGGGTCTCCCCTCCTCCGAGTCTCCCCTCCTCCGAGTCTCCCCTCCCCGAGTCTCCCCTCCTCCGAGTCTCCCCTCCCCGAGTCTCCCCTCCTCCGAGTCTCCCCTCCTCCGAGTCTCCCCTCCTCCAAGTCTCCCCTCCCCGAGTCTCCCCTCCCCGAGTCTCTCCTCCCCCCGAGTCTCCCCTCCCCGAGTCTCCCCTCCTTCGAGTCTCCCCTCCTCCGAGTCTCCCCTCCCCGAGTCTCACCCTCTTCCGAGTCTCCCCTCCCCGAATCTCCTCCTCCCGAGTCTCCCCTCCCCGAATCTCCACCTCACGAATCTCCTCCTCCCGAGTCTCCCCTCCCCGAATCTCCACCTCACGAATCTCTTCCTCCCGAGTCTCCCCTCTTCCGAGTCTCCCCTCCCCGAGTCTGTCTCCCCTCCTCCGAGTCTCCCCTCCTCCGAGTCTCCCCTCCCCGAGTCTCCCCTCCTCCGAGTCTCCCCTCCCCGAGTCTCCCCTCCTCCGAGTCTCCCCTCCTCCGAGTCTCCCCTCCTCCAAGTCTCCCCTCCCCGAGTCTCCCCTCCCCGAGTCTCTCCTCCCCCCGAGTCTCCCCTCCCCGAGTCTCCCCTCCTTCGAGTCTCCCCTCCTCCGAGTCTCCCCTCCCCGAGTCTCACCCTCTTCCGAGTCTCCCCTCCCCGAATCTCCTCCTCCCGAGTCTCCCCTCCCCGAATCTCCACCTCACGAATCTCCTCCTCCCGAGTCTCCCCTCCCCGAATCTCCACCTCACAAATCTCTTCCTCCCGAGTCTCCCCTCTTCCGAGTCTCCCCTCCCCGAGTCTGTCTCCCCTCCTCCGAGTCTCCCTCCCCGAGTCTCCCCTCCCTGAGTCTCCCCTCCCCGAATCTCCTCCTCCCGAGTCTCCCCTCTTCCGAGTCTCCCCTCCCCGAGTCTCCCCTCCTCCGAGTCTCCCCTCCCCGAATCTCCTCCTCCCGAGTCTCCCCTCTTCGAGTCTCCCCTCCCCATGTCTCCCCTCCTCTAGTCTCTCCACCCTCCAAAAATCTCCCCTCACACGGATCTCTCCTTAATCTTCTTAGAAATTCCCTTAGCAAGACAGCACCTTGGGCATCTGATAGAACTCAGCAGCGGTGACCGGTCGGACCAGCAGCTGCCACTCAGCAGACTCCAACGGCAGATGGTCCTGCACGAAGACGTCCGCATCGGTGAGGAAGTACTCCTCGTTGCAGCGGTACAGGCGGCTGCCGGCACTCGCCTTGGCGTCCGCCACGTCGCCGCTCGACTCGTCGATTCGTCGATAATTGCCGTCGGAGAAATTCACCACAGCTGTGGAGCCCCAGTGAGCATCGACGAAGCGCCACTCGCCGAGTAGCCAGCAGGCGAACCAGGCACCCGTGGAGCGGCAGGCGTAGCCCAGCTTGAACTCGATGCCCTTCTTGAGGCCGCGCAGCCTCTTGTAGGGAATTGTGCCGGCTCTGTGGGTGGATGTGGAATTAACTGTCTTCTGTCCTTCTGTCTGTCTGTCTGTCTGTCTGTCTGTCTGTCTGTCTGTCTGTCTGTCTGTCTGTCTGTCTGTCTGTCTGTCTGTCTGTCTGTCTGTCTGTCTGTCTGTCTGTCTGTCTGTCTGTCTGTCTGTCTGTCTGTCTGTCTGTCTGTCTGTCTGTCTGTCTGTCTGTCTGTCTGTCTGTCTGTCTGTCTGTCTGTTTGTCTGTCTGTCTGTCTGTCTTGGTGTCTGTCTGTCTGTCTGT
>NIVC01004669.1:17500-38536 GCA_002269645.1 Macrostomum lignano
CTTTCATAACTGAATTATTTTAGTCAGCCATTTGCCTATTGGGTACATGAAAGCTATGGACCAATAAAAATTATCACGACGCGATAACTTTTAAAATTCAATCTGCGACCTGCAAAATTAAACGTTTGTTGACATTGGCTCGTTGCGTTTAAACAAATGGAAGGATTTCATACATATTAAAAGAATTAATTGCACCTTATATGTTAGAAATATCGCTTTTTTATTTTAAATAGAGGAGTAAAAACATCATTAAAAATTAACGAGAGTACCAATCAACTTGTTTCTGAAATCGTCATAGCCAGCAGTCGCAAAGGCGCGCTGGCCTGCACCTACTTCAAAATCAACGAGCACCATAAGGATTGTCTTGCACTAAGGGCAGTTAGCCTGCTTGAGGCTCATTCACACAAATTAAGCCAATAATTTTGTGATCACACCTGCCTACATGTACATATTTTCATCCCTAGGGCTGTGAAAACGCAGTGGCGCGGTAGCTGTTTAGCACCAGCCAGGCATCTATTTAGGGGGGGGGGGGTCACCTGTTAGGCAGCTGGTGCAAATCTTTCCTTCACGGATGCCACATGTTTGAGCGCATTCTGTTATTACTCGTAGTAAAGTCTCTTTGCTTGGATATGTTGTACATGTGATATGTATATTATAAACTGAGGCAATATTGCTTACTGAACTTCTGCAAGGGAAAAAAATGACAGTAACGCTTCTGATTGGTATAGTTGTATTTTAGTCCTTCAAATCTGAACTGTTTATTTAAAATCCAAAAAATATCGCGTCAATTGCACGTTAATGTAGATGTAGATGTTTACTATGTAGATAGTAAAAATATCTGGAAATCTGCAGACAGCCGAAGTGACCGCGAAACAGACCGTACGTTATAGTGAAACACCCCTTGAATGCTGGTTCTGTAGCCAGCTGCTTACAGCAATGTAACTGACTTGCATTCAGATGGATAAGCTGTTGGTAGGAATGTTTAGAGACCTGATCGAGTACATTGGACGTCTAACATTAGATTGAATCGTTTTCTAAGTCTGCTGGCACCCAGCTTAGCACAGCTGGTTTAAAGCGGCAATTTCAGAGTCGCTCAGAGCTCTCTCTGACACTCCGAAGCATCTCATGAAGCCTTGGAACACGCGGTTGTGATCGGCATTGCGGCTGACGGCTCCGATCTGCACGCTGCTGCCGAAGTCCGCGCACGAGGTCAAAGCGGTGGCCGAGCCGCTGGTGGCCTGTCGAGTTCCGTTGACGAGGATCCTGACTTCCGGTGTCTGCTTGTCGTACACCGCGGCGATGTGGGTCCAACCGCTGGCCGTGTCGGTGGGTCCGGACACTCGGACCTTGAATGCAACGGTGAACTCGATGTCGGTAGTTGTAGGATGAAGCCAAAACCGAGTGTGGTATTAAGAAGGCATTGTGAGGCCCTCCAGCAGAGGCATCGAACCTCTCGCTGGGTTGGTGACCTTGACCCACACTGACATGGTGAGGCTGGTGAGACACACCGAAGTCAGCTCGTCAATGTTGAACCGCTCTGACACACCCGACTGACCAGTGAAGTTGACGGCGCTGTCCGTGTACTGCATCGGGATGTTCTCCTGCAGGTCGAGATGGCCGCTGTTCGAGACCGCATTGCGAGTCCGAGTGGCGTTGCTCATGGGCCAGAAGGCGACGAGGCCGAGCTGGCGCAGGGCGCTCCACGCCTGGCAGTCGGTGTCGTTCGTCAGACTGGCGGTCTGGAGGCTGTCCGACATTTTGCAGACGCCTGCGCGGTGGCTCCAGGCGATGCAGGGACGACGGAGCTGAGAGCACAGGAAGGCGCACATGCGGGCGCTCGAGGCCGCCAGCGAGTGCTGCGGAGTCTGCGGCACCACGCAGCCGCCGAGCGAGATGCTGCTGTGCATGGTTCCATTGCCGCAGTGCACCAGGAGTGGCAGCAGCATCGCCGCAGTCAGTCCAGTTAAGATGCTGGAACTCATGCCTTGGTGACGCTGTAGACTCGTTCTTGCTTTTAAATCAGTTTTGACAATTGCAATGCAGCTGCAGACTGAAGCTTCTCAGCAGCTTTTTGTATTTTAATGCTTTCCCTCCGCTCTTGTGTTGCTCTAGTTGGCTAAGGCTGCCTTTTTGAGCCTGAATCTCCCATTGGAGAAAAATGAGGAAGAAAATGAGCCAGCCTCCCAATTGAGTTGCTTGGCGAGTTCAAACTCGCTGTCTGAATGACAGAAATTTCGTCTGAAGACAGTGGCCGGCTACCATGACACAGCGAATGCAGTAATAGTGAAATTCTGGTCAGGACCCAGAGTCCTGCTCGAATTCTTAAGCCCAAGAATAAATGCATAACTGTTCTGTCGCCACCCTTTGTCAAAATTAGCTCGTAGCATGTAGCATGTAGGAAAGTATTTTAGCCTGTCGCAAACAATTCACCCTCAGATTAGCATTGATTCACCCACTATTCACTCCCTGATTCATTCATGATTCACCCACTATTCACCCCCTGATTCATCCATGATTCACCCACTATTCACCGCCTGATTCATCCATGATTCACCCACTATTCACCGCCTGATTCATCCATGATTCACCCACTATTCACCGCCTGATTCATCCATGATTCACCCACTATTCACCGCCTGATTCATCCATGATTCACCCACTATTCACCCCAGATTGATCCATGATTCACCCACTATTGACCCCTGATTAATCCATGATTCACCCACTATCCACCCCCTGATTCATCCATGATTCACCCACTATTCACCGCCTGATTCATCCATGATTCACCCACTATTCACCGCCTGATTCATCCATGATTCACCTACTATTCACCGCCAATTCATCCATGGTTCACCCACTATTCACCCCCTGATTCATCCATGATTCACCTACTATTCACCGCCAATTCATCCATGATTCACCTTTTAATTTTCACCTCAATAATTTTCTTTCAAATTCCATTCGTACAGTGAGTGTCTGATTGCTCACACACAGCAGACAATGTGAGACCGACAGGGACACTTCCCAGCAACACCAATGCAGCCAGGACTCACGTCCCACGATGCATAGGGGCTGCTGAGCACCGTCTCGTGGGATGAAGACCAGCAGCTGGTGAGCGAGCAGGTCCTTGGCAGCCAGTGCAGCGCAATGCAGCACATCGCTGGCTTGGCTGATGGAGGAGACGAAGAATTGCCGGACTCGACCTCACGACTATAGCTTTTCGATCTACTTGACAGTACTACTGGCCTTACCTGCCCGACACTGGGATTTTACAGTCAAAATTTTGCTTGTCCCCGTCCCAGTCCCTGTCCTAGTCCCTGTCCCAGTCTCTGTCCCCAGTCCCAGTCCCAGTCCCAGTCCCAGTCCCAGTCCCAGTCCCTGTCCCTGTCCTAGTCCCTGTCCCAGTCTCTGTCCCCAGTCCCAGTCCCTGTCCCTGTCCCAGTCCCAGTCCCTGTCCCCAGTCCCAGTCCCAGTCCCAGTCCCAGTCTCAGTCCCTGTCCCCAGTCCCAGTCCCAGTCCCAGTCCCTGTCCCAGTCCCTGTCCCTGTCCCAGCCCCAGTCCCAGTCCCAGTCCCTGTCCCAGTCTCTGTCCCCAGTCCCAGTCTCAGTCCCTGTCCCAGTCTCAGTCCCTGTCCCAGTCCCAGTCCCTGTCCCCAGTCCCAGTCCCAGTCTCAGTCCCTGTCCCCAGTCCCAGTCCCAGTCCCAGTCCCTGTCCCAGTCCCTGTCCCTGTCCCAGCCCCAGTCCCAGTCCCTGTCCCAGTCTCTGTCCCCAGTCCCAGTCTCAGTCCCTGTCCCAGTCTCAGTCCCTGTCCCAGTCTCAGTCCCAGTCTCAGTCCCAGTCCCAGTCTCAGTCCCAGTCCCTGTCCCAGCCCCAGTCCCAGTCCCAGTCCCTGGTCCCTGTCCCCAGTCCCAGTCCCAGTCCCTGTCCCAGCCCCAGTCCCAGTCCCAGTCCCAGTCCCTGGTCCCAGTCCCTGTCCCCAGTCCCAGTCCCAGTCTCAGTCACTGGCTTTTTTCCTTATACTCCTTGTACGAAAGTGTAATCTTTGTCAAACATTCTCCATATGGTGATAAATGAGATAAATTATAGTATTATGAAATTAGGGGACTAGTGCTCGATATAACTTTCTCATCCCCATCACGATTGTAGGTTCAATTTAATAGTATTGATGAAGAAAGATCACTGTGAATGGAATTAACGAGACTGAGTTATTCTATTTGTACAGCCTTTGCGAATCCTACAAAAATAAAGTTGACGCGGACAGACAAAAATCCATGTGTTGATGGACAAACACAAGTAGGATTAAAGGTGATAAAGCTTTTAACACTTATTACTAGTGCAATAACGAATCAATCTAGGCAGTTTCATTATTTGGTAAAATCACATATAAATAATTTTATTGGGTTAGCATAAAAGTTGAGTCAAAGTACTTACTATATAGGGCTTAGAGATTCGGCAGAATAAACTTAAATAGAAACTAAAGCTTAGAGACAGAAAGAAATGCAAGGTTAAAGGAAATTTGAGCGTTCGTTGTGCCTAAGAATAAAAACAATAGTATCCAACACAATTGTGCCCAGCAGCGCAAGACGAAGCTCTTGGGGAGGAGCTGCGGGCACGCCCAGGACCGACGCCCAACCCCGAGTGGCGTGGCAACCGAGGGATGGACGCGCGGACCGCGGGCCGCACAAGAGAACAGCAAAAGAACTTGGACTGAACCTCTCCCAGATACTCCAACGCAACTAGAGTACTGTAAAACTGAGGAGCCTAACCGCCTAACCCTCGCCCCCCCCCGTAGCAACCATATGCAGGTCTAGAGTTAGTTCTCATGCTCTGTTTGTATAAACCCTGCCATTGTTAACCATGTGGGATCCCACACCATAGACGGCATGGGACGAAATTCGATCTCTTCTACGATCCTTTTTTCTCAGGTTGCTTACACAATTCAGTCTGCAAGTTTTTTGAGTTCAAGTTTAATTACAGAAAATAGAGCCAACCGCGGCGATCTCAATTGTGAGACTACAGAGCACGGCAGAAGACATCGATTTAGTGGTAGACTGATATTAGTTCTTCTCATTTATCGGATTACTCGTATAAGTACATATAGTAAGCAGATTTACTTTTACTTTTACTAGTTAAAGGTACCGATGCATGCATGTACCGATGTACTGCGGCAATTTTTTTGTAATAAAATTTTCGAAATGCTGTTATGAATCAGTGATTTTACGGGCATTCAATTCTGTAACGAGTGTCTAAAATACTATACAGCCTGCCGATCTGCCATTTATTACAAGACTGGATGACACATTCGCTTCATTGCTGCGATACATGCCTGCTGTTTACTTTAATTCAGCTTTTTAGAAGCGTCTATATGACATGACAAGTTATACCACAAGATTTGTACCTCTGTATCAAATACGCTCGTAATTAAGACTGGATAACTAACACGTCATTAAATATTTGTAGTTGAAATATTTTACACAGTAAAACATCTTACTAATACCCGTCAATTAAGGCTTATCTTAAATAATTATATTTCTGAGCTTCCAAGTTAACACGATATGAGTAGGGGAAAAAGCGCAAATGAAAATCTACTTGACAGAACGCAGCCGCCACAGGCCGTCATTTAAACAGTGCACAGTCTCGATGCCAACTCCTTTGTTCTTGCTGGCAATCTCGTCCGCGCTCATCGCCGTCAAGCCGATTGCTAACGCGTGCTGTTTGCCTTCGGCCATGACGGCAACAACTGTGCTAGCTGGCACCTGGGACAGCCGGCCGCCAGGCGTGGTCAGGCCCGGGCACATCACATTGGACCCGTTCAGCAGGAATTTGATAGCGCCCTTGTCCGCCTGCATGTGCGGCAGCATGAACGGATATCTGTGCAGCAGTTTCAAGCTGGGATACAGCGGCGAGTCGCGCTGCCTGAAGAACAGCACCTCGCCAGCCGGGTTGGCGTACAGCTCGATGTGCTCGTGGCATTTGACAACGCTGAGCGTTTCCTTCTTGGGTAGAATCTGGTCAACGTAATCTGCGCATCCCGGATACTGCGTCAGGATGGTGTTTCTGATACCCTTCTGGACACTGTTCTTGGCGTTGTTTACGGACGAGATGTTCTCTTTGTCGTCGAATTTGCGAAACATGGCTGTGGGAAGGTTGCAGTGATTTGTTTAAATTATTATCAAGCAAGACTGAATATAAGTAGAAACGAAAGTAGTAAGTTCGTAGCTCTTAACGCTGCTACCTACACCTGCCTCCCTTTACACTGCTACCTACACCTGCCTCCCTTCACGCTGCTACCCTACACCTGCCTCCCTTTACACTGCTACATACACCTGCCTCCCTTTACACTGCTACATACACCTGCCTCCCTTTACACTGCTACCCTAAACCTGCGTCTTTAACACTACTACC
This sequence comes from Macrostomum lignano, assembly GCA_002269645.1. NCBI lineage: Eukaryota > Metazoa > Platyhelminthes > Macrostomidae > Macrostomum > Macrostomum lignano. Next base: position 23,909 of record NIVC01004669.1, read on the forward strand.
ATGCTTGGGCGCAACCTAGGGATTCACCCGGCCGTTTCTATTGGCAACACACACATGTAAGCCGCTATTGGACGGAATAGTAGTCACGCGACTGCTCTCAGCCAATAGCGACTTACATGTGTTGCCAATAGAAACGGCCGAGTGATTCCCAAGGTTGCGCATGTATGACTACTAACCTACATTTTCCACCCTTACTACCTACTACCCGACTACAGCTCCCTCACACACTAGCTTTCAGAACTGCACAATCCTTCACGTTCTGTACATATCTAGTTTCTGTTACGGGCCTTGCATTTTTCTATCCTCTATCCTAATATGCCTTAAATTTATTGAAAGTGACAGAATGTTCTCAGGGTGTAATCAAATCACGAATATCATGATTTCAAGATCATATTACGTATTTGTATTTAATAAACTCTTTAAATGCATGAAACAGCGAAAACAGAGAAAGACCGTTTGTTAGCAAGCGTATAGGCTCAGTAAATAAATATATTATAACAGAAATTAGTTACAATTTGCCGTCAAAATTTGACTTTAATCAAATCAAATAAAATAAAATGTCTATCACAATTGTTTTGTAGAGCCGGACAATATAAAAAGGGAAATCTCCAGAAGCAATTTCGAGGCTCTGAAATGTAAAGAGAAGCAAGTGACTTAAAAGTTACCCAGCTTAATCCTGTAGTAACAGACCTAGTAGATATTTGCTATCATTCAGAGAGAAGATTAGGCACCATTCATAGACCCAACAATAGTCAGGCTCATATGGTTGATCCAGGAAATGTCTCATCATTGATGTACAGCTGGTTAGTAGGATATTGGAAAGGGGCAATAAATCAGAGAGAAGTTTAAAAAACGCAATTCATTTAGCCAATAGTTACATTGACTCATATGGTTGATCCAAAAATGTCTTATTATTTTACAACATGAACTCCTGATTTATTGGGTTAGAAATAGCATTGTCTCACCTCAAAGCTGCAGATCTTAACGCACAAACTGGAGTTGATTGAACTCCTGCAAAAATAAAATGGTAAATTAACAATCAGACAATAAAAGGTCTGGCACACTACTTAAATGAGCTAATTTGCATAGTTATAATTGACAGTAGTCAGATAGGGGCGCTTGTCTGCACATTTGAGAACTAAGAAAGACTAATCCATATAAATCATCATTACATGTGGTAGAGTAGCTTGCTTAAGAGTTCAGAATCAAACAACTGATAAGAGACGCTTACCTGCGAAAAAAAATTGAATTCGACATATTTTGAAGCAATCAGCCGCATTCGCTGCTGAAAAGATTTAATTGATTGACTTAAACAATAGTAGCTTATTATTTGCGCATTTTACTAGAGTCCTAGAAAGTATTTCTCAGGTATATCTAATAACAGTCCGCATTTATGTTATTTACATCGGACAAGAGGTGTCAAATTGTTTTTGTCATCATTTAGCTAATAAAAAAGCAATCTGATTTAAAAAACTAGAGGCTAGTTATATTAAAAACAAATCAGAACCCAGTGCTATCATCACATTGTCAATAATCAGGTCAAAGTGAAGAATTCTGAGTTATCATCACGGATTCTTAATATAACATAAGCCTCTACAGAAGGTCCTACTGATCTTACCTTGCTAAATTAGTTGCAGCACTAGCCAGCCAAGCAAGAATATGTACTAAAATTTTGAGAGGAAAGTGACTACTTAAAGTAATTGAAAAAAATGCCTAAGATAGCAGCGTAAAATACTATAATTAGTAATAAAGTCAGATTAGGGATATTTGTTAATCACAACTGGAGTTTTCTAAAACATTATCATAGTAGGTAAGGAATTATTCATCACTAGTTAGTTTCTGGTACGAGTATACAAATTATATATTTATTTAATTATATTACGAGCATATTGGCAGTCACTTACAAGTAAACTGAATCATGCAGCATCAGGTGCGTCACATAATCTGAGGATTTTAGGGAGGCACTAACGTAAAATGAGGAAGATACGTTAAGCAAAACACTTAGGCCTCGAATAGGAGCTAAAATACCAGCTTTATCTAGACGACAGAGCGCTGTAGTGCTTTATATTGTATCCAATACACTGATAAGGTTGATACTAAATTGCTGGATCGTCATGATAAAAATATCCAAGCATGTATCCTATCTGATAGATAAGCTTTATTACACCATTGCCAGCTTATTTGCTTAACTATCGGTTTATAAGTTACACGATAAGAAGAAACTTAGAAATTCGTCTTAGAACACACGCAGTCAAACCAGCTATCTACAAGTATAATTTTCTTAAATATGCTATAAGACCATATGTACACCGTAGAGCATCCATCTCAGCTGCCAATATGGTTAAATTTCATTATTGAAATCAAACAGCATGACGGTGTAAAATGAAATCATCATTAATGGATGCTGAACTGTATATGGGATGTTAGAAACTAAAACAATGTCAGTTTTACCTGTTTTAACTCTTGTTTGAAATTTGAACGGGCAAACTGGAATGCAGAGTAGAGATGGAGAATTTCTGGACACATAAAGAGTTGGCATTGGCTGATTTTGGTAAATGTTAGAAAAATTTCTTAGATGGTGATGCATGGTAGATAATTTTCATTTAAAGAAACCTATCAAAAGCCAAAGGTGATCAATATCATCATAACAGTAAGCATAGGCAAAAATATAAAAATAATTCTGGCTATTAACTCACCTGTTGGCTCTGTAGACTTGTTGAACCAGTGCCATTTTGCCATAAAAACGAATCGGATTCTAAAACAGTGTTAAAACAAAGAATGGATGAATTTCTTAAGACGGGTGTCTTATGAAATACTTCAATACCATATGAAAGTTTCAACTAACACTTTCTGATTCACATCAGATAGGGGCGTTAGTCAGCAGTTTTGTAATTGGTTAAAATGTTTATTAACTAATTATAAAGCTCAGAAAGACTAATCAATAGAGATCATCATGTAAATAGAAAGTGAAAATTATACTACTAATAGTAGATAAAAAAGACGCCTTACCCCTCAAAGCCCCGAGATGACATTGGTCGGTAGAAGACATCTGAAATAAAAAATAACATGAAAATTGCAATTAAAGATGCAAAAACTCACTTAAATAACAAAACAACTGTTTAATCATCAGGTAGAGCTAATAATAGTCCGCATCTAATCAAGCATTATCGGACGATTGAACTGTGGAAATTAAAATTTCATCATAATTAACAAGAATCTAAACAAATATAGGTGGCAGCCATGATTATGATAGTTCAGAACCCAGTGCTAACATCAGTTGGTTTTTGTTCAGTTCAAAGTGAAGAATTATGGGTTATCATCATTATTTATAACATTGCGTGCCATTTCTGCCATTATAAAAAGGGCGGTTTTGTTAAATACTACTATTAATAGTAATGTAATCCGCGCTCATCAAAAGCAGACACTTTGGGAGATAAACAAAAGATCTCTACTCTGCTTCTGGATTTTATGCGGTTGTCAGCGTGATCTAGCGACTAAATGAATCAGTCACCAATAAGATATTTTTTGCGTGTCGGTGATTGAAACGAGAAAGTCGCAACTAACAAAAACACAAGTTCAACAGTGCAAGCCTACCTGACTTTGCAAGTTAACACTTGACTTGATATCCAACCAGGAAAAATGCACTAAAATGGGCAAGTGAAAATATGGCTACAGTAGAAACGAGTTTTTTAAAAGCACATATTTTTTTTATTAATACCAATAAAAAAGCAAATCAGATGGTGATGCATGGAAATTATATATCATGACCAAATCAAACACGGATGTGTTATTTTCATCACTTATCTATACACTGTCGGATCCAGAAGGGGGGTCAAAGGGGTCGGCTGACCTCACGGAAAAAATCCCGGATCCGCCACTGCATTTATAGATATGTTATACATTTAAATAGAGCTGAGCAATAAAAATTACCTTGGATGGATGTAGCAGTGAAACTTCATTGACGCGGCAAACTGGAAAGAAATTAAAAAAATATGACTTGTAAAAAAGATGTAGTTTTATCAAATAGGTACAACTAATAGGTAGCTAATAGGTAGATAAAATATCAGGCTTGAAAATTCTGTACATGCCGTACACTGGGTACAGTTCATATGAACTATGCTATAATTAATTCATCATTGTAAAAAGTAAAATAAGGGTGGGGAAAAATACTTAAGCATTGCTAACTGACCTGAAGCACTGTTAAGAAGGCTTACAATTTTCCAGCTGGATTTTAGCGTCCTCTAAAATGAAATAAGTGAATATGAAAACTTGCATCGATTCTTAACGATTTCTATTAGGACAAAAGAGCTTAATACTTGATCAGATAGAGCTAATAAACTCCGCATTTACTTAGTAAATATCAGACAAGAGGTGTCAATATTCTATCATCATTTATACCTAAAATCTGTAAACTGTGTGTCTGTGGCCAATTTTGTTCGCTATGGACTCTCAAACCGCTCAACCAAATGACACCGTTTTGCACCCCCCCAACCTCACTACGGAGAGCGTCTTCCCAGTATTCCCACCTTAAAGTGCAAAAAGTTGCTGCAAAGAAAGCGGGATTTTTTTTACTTAATCCTCTATAGCGGCGCTCCACCTTTATCAAACCTACTCAAATTTGACACAAACAATCTCTAACTATTTCGACACAAGCGTGTAAAATGTCGAGTCATAAAGTCAATCCTGTACGGAGCTGTGCACGTTTAAAGTTAGTCTGCTTTTTGTCAGCGTAGCAACCACCCCAATCGTTTGGCTGCCGTAACTTTGCTTAACGCTAGCATGAAATTTGTTGCCGAACGATCAGTCGCTCATTCCCTCCTCCAACATCTGGCGGTCTCAAACTGGTTGGGTTGGCGTCCGGATGGCGGGTGGCTTAGAGAAGTCAGGTTCACCATCACGATAATGTCTTGCCTCGTGCTGCTCGGGTTTGATTAGTATTAGAATTTGATTAATGTATTTTTTCTATTGACCTGCTAACCTACCTGAAATTCTATTGACCTGCCACCCTACCTTAAATTCTGTTGACCTGCCACCCTACCTGAAATTCTATTGACCTGCCACCCTACCTTAAATTCTATTGACCTGCCACCCTACCTTAAATTCTATTGACCTGCCACCCTACCTTAAATTCTATTGACCTGCCACCCTACCTTAAATTCTATTGACCTGCAACCTACCAGAGATTTTATTGACCTGCCACCCTACCTGAAATTCTATTGACTTGCCACCCTACCATTCTTTAGACTTATTTTCTGTCTCGATATCAAGTCTCAACTCTGTAACTCAATCAGGACAGTAACTGTAAGCATGTGAAGTTTGTCTGCTTTTTCTGGTGTTTGTGCCGCTCATTAATCTCTCATCTCATCGCTTAGTCAGATCAATCAATGCTTGTCTCAAATCTTTATTTAACACGAATTTACTACATTCATCAAACCTCTATCCTAACTTTAAAGTTTTTGTTTCAGTATGACTTTAAATTTAAGGATGTATGCAATAAAGAGTTCCGGGGATTGGAATTCTGTGGGTTTAAAATCCGGGGGTTTTAAAGAGTTTGTAAGGTATTAATAAAGGCTTTAAAACTCAGAGACAAATAGAACTAAACTCATGCGAGATCATACAACATGACGGTATAAAATCTGAGTCATCATGAATGAAGCCAATCTATTGCTTGTAACAAAGATTATACATAAACCCAAGTAATATGAAAAAAAGTGAATTGAAGCTTACCTTAAATTTAGATCAGAGTCACACTGGATCGCTAAATCTGAAAATAATTAGTGACAAAATTTATTTTTTGATTTACTTCTAAAAATTTAAGCTTACATATATGTAATTTAGACTAGCATTTCAGATTCGGGAAATATTGCATTCACATTATTAATAAATCATAGTAGATAAGGAAATAGTCATCATTAAAAACATAATAGTAGAGCTTATTACTGAAAAAATTGAGTTGGTTATTGGTTTTGAATTCACTTACTTTTTATATTGATTTTAAAAGGCCCCAGGACAGCTTAGACCTGTAGTAATAAAGAGAAAGTGGCATTGTTAGAGAAATTAAAAAATATTCTACAATATAAAAACACTTCTGATCAATATATATACATCAGAGCGCTGTAGTGTCTTATCACGTCCCTTTAAGAGATCACAGATAAGGTAAGCAAACGTATTTATCATCATAAAAAGTAGGCTTATACGCAAGGCTATCTACACTATAGTATATAGGCATAAAAATGGCAAATCAAGGGCTCAGACAGCAAATTTTCTTCAAAGAATCGCCAGCGTACACAAATTGGTACACCAACTTCCGACGGTAATTCCAATCATCATTGAAAACGCCCAAGTTGCAGTTAATAGACCTAGTCCTAAGTATTAGTAAAAAAGTATATATTGTCCTAATTAAAAATCGAATACCAAAAAAGCAGCAAGTGTCGTATGTATACAGAACTGTAATCAGCAGCCATTGAAGTTGGCATAAAGTATTTACTACATAGAGCTTATTGCACTAAGCCAGGGATAACAAACATCATATTACATTTCTGAGGACACGTTGCTTGCTTGCTACTGACTTCTACTCGTACTAAAGAGAACAGAACTATTTGCTTCGGATTTTTTCAGACTGCTTTTAATTAGAAGATCGATTTAAGAACAAATACTTTCGTTAGTAAAATGGAGATAAACGATGATTCTGAATGATGATGAGCAGCAAAGGTGTTAAGGGAAATGCCTATTGTATTCACCTCAGCTGCCATTGTTTTTAATTATCAAAAGTGTGTCAAACAGCATGACGGTGTATAAAAATTGGTCATCATTTTTGGTGAATACAAGCGACGTACATGCTTAAATGAAAATTTCAGGCTATGTTTATGTATGATCACAAAAAGCAAAATACAGTCAAAACCAATAATTACCTTAAATTTAGAAAATGAAACACTGGACCGGTAGACTGAGAACTTGTTAATGATCTACTACCAGTACCTATGAAAGTAGAGTTTTTGGGCGACAGGTTGTACTTTTTATAAAATGGCAAGCATAGCTTACATGTTCATTAAAATGTACTCAATAAACTACATCAGATGGTGATGCATGTGAAATTGTCATGTTAACTCAAAACAAACAGTTGTGAATAATTATCATCATTTTTGACAGCCAGTTTTTTAAACCAAGCCACAACCTAACCTTATCTCTAAGGATTCTGAATCTGATATAAAACTTAAAATCGATATTCTAGATTTTAAATAGTGTCATAAGGACATTGATAGCATCCACATCAGCTGCCATAGTTTTATTATCAGGCGTATCAAACAGCATGACGGTGTAAAATTGATCATCATTTGTGGATGACAAACTGGTGCGTTAATTAGGCTATAAAAACTAACCATATACTAATAATCGCTGTCAGAGAACGCTCAGAACCATAATTTACATCCAAACGGCTCTGCAAAAAAGAAGTGCAAGCACTCGCTTTTCGGGTCACGCTTCTATAGTGCTCACTAACAAGTCAAAGGCGGTATAATAAATAATCAGTCTTCGACTATAAAAAGGAATTTAGCGAGCACCCTTGAAGCAAACCCTAAAGTGACAATAATAGTCAGCACTTCACTAAGAGAGCCTGTTCAAGCCAGCTGGCGCGCACACCAGCAAATCAAATTTGTGCCTGAAAGAAAAGGTTAACAAATAGAGGCAAAAAAAACCCCCAATTTGGAAGACCTTTCATAACTATTCAAGCACATTTGAAAAGCTCAGTCAGAGAATGGATTAAAGCATTCATCATCGTTTCTCTGACAAATGTTTCACAGTTTCGAAGAAAAACTCACCGAATAAATGTTGTAAGACTTTGTAGGCGATTTTTGTATGCCAGCTCCTAAAATTTGCAAAAGTTAGTTGAAATAAAATTCGCCAATGCCATACATGAGACAGCGCCAATGCCTAAAAGTTGATTGAATAAATTTAAAATTCAGAATGAAAATAGTATCTACAGAAAGCACAAGAGTGCATTCCGACATATGCTTGTCAAGTATTCATCATTAAATTAAAAAAGCAAATTGTTAAAGTACCAGATGTTTCAGAACTTACATTTTCAGAAGCAGATTTGCTTTTGTTAATTGCTCGTGACAAGGGAAAAACAGCAAGTCTGCAAATGTGTGTAAACAAAGAACGATATTTAGAGGGACATAGGTGCAAATATTGATTAAGTAAGTTGTAAATAAGCACACAAAAGTAAATTGATCAGTTATCGTTTCTTTTTATTAATTCATAGTCATTGTGACTCAAAACACGTTGGGTAGCATCATTTATACATTCAAATAGGCTGGGGTTTTTTGATAATTAAACAAGCATTTTTGATAATTAGTTTGATAATATTGTTTAATACAACTGCAATATGAAAATTTACAGATACTATCAAGTTTATCAGAGTCATTCAGATCCAAATTTAACATCTTGACAGCAATCTCCAAGTATGCATGCAGTCATATTGGATTATCAGGCATACAAAACAGGTGTTTCTGTTTAAAAAGGACAGAAAACTAACAACCTGTAATGCTAGAATAGGTTGCCAGATATCCAAGTGACAATAAATTAGCAGCACAAATAGAGAAGCCTTCCAAGGTGGCGCGCACACCAACTTAGTGCAAAAGACAAGACTTATATAATAGATGATAAGCCAGTCTTTACACATAAACTTGGTCAGAGAATGGATTAATACTATCATCATAATACTCTGATATTTTTATTTTGCAATCATGACTGTTGCATCTTATCTTACATTGGTACTTTAAGTAGCTACAAATTTGCCTAAAATGAGTTTCCTTAAGCTTTTTATTCAAAATTTAGTTAATTTTGGTTTGCAATAGAGACTAATACAAGTAATAAGATAGGAATGAGATTTTTTTAATTATATACAATAAAAAAAGTCAAAAATTTGAGCTTTTAAAAATTAGCAAATTTTGATTTATGACAAAAAATGCTCTTTTGGAACATCATTTAATAATGCTAAAGGTGTACAGTGCAATATATTATATAATAAATTGACACTATTTTCAAGCACACATCTGTAGGTTTTCACCCTTGGCAATTGTTATTTGTTTGGTGACCAGACAAATAGCAATGTGGTTAGGGCCTATTTGTCTGGTTACTGGATAATAGCCATCTTTCTTTATTCATCTAGTTAATACTGGACAAATAGGCATTTTGTTATTTGTCTAGTTAAATTGATATTCTATTTTATAGAAACTCCAAGGGTGAATATTCCAAGATTTTAAAGACTTTTACTTGTATACCAAATTATGCCAAATTGCATATATGCATTACATATATCTGCTTTGCTTGCACTAGTATAACAAAATATTAATCAGGATACTAGAAAAGGTCTTAAAAATCTAGAATATTTATCACTAAACAAATAGATATTCATGTTAGCAATTTAACTAGACAAATAGCAACTAGGTTTATTTTTGTGCATAGAATGTATGCACCTTAAATCAAAAAATTGCACCCTGAAATTGAAACGTAACTGTGGTCTCAACCTATTATTTTTCTATTAAAACCTTATTTGCACTGCTTTAAAATAAGAAAAAGAGAAATTGCACTTTGAGCCCTAAAATTGCATATTGAAAATGAGTAAAGCCTAAGGTGCGATTTTGCATCTTGTCTTTAACAAAAAACCGAAATAGCAAAAGGTTATTTGTCTAGTCACTAGACAAATAACAACTACTTTCACCCTTTGAACTTGAAGTAGAGCCTATCTTTCGTAATGCTCAATGCAGCGTTTACAGGCTTTGCTAATTCTATTCCAATAGGGATAAATATAATTTTAAAAAGCTACATATAATTGAAAGTTAGGCTAAAGTAGTAAAAAATCACAAGATTATATATTAGGCCTAAATACTAAGTCCAGTTTGCCTAGGTAGGTTACTAGGCTATTTCTAGTACTAAGATAGGCCCTTATAACATGGTATAACTTATAAGACCAAGACTACCACATACCAAGATGGCCACACTTGAGGAGCTAAGGGAGGAATTTGGCGCACAATATATTATTGGATAGTGCTAAAGAGATGAGTTAATGAGTAGGTAGGAGAGCCAGTAAGACAAGGCTGCAAAAGAGGAACCTAGGTCTAGGAGAGGAATAGCAATGCTAGCGCCTAGAAGATTGGTAGCTCTTCTCAATACCAGTAGCCAGTAATAGCTGTGGCAGTCTTAGTCATGTACCCTAACCCTAGTAGGCCCCTAGTACATTTAAAATTGAAACTAGGCCTAGCCCTAGTTTAGAGTTAGGCCTCACCTAATACTACAACAAGAACTAGGCCTAGCCAGCTCACTTAGGCCTACTTTAACTTTACTGCAGCTTAAACCATTTGCCCTATAACTCTTAAGACATGTAGTCATAGGCCCGTAGTCAAAGGATGTTTGCTAGGCTGCCTAGCCTAGGATACTTACATTTAACATTTCAATCTGATCTGATATAGATTAGGGCTAGTGCCGGCTTGCGGTATACTAGCCCTAGCAGTGTCCATGGGAACTCCATGCCTCTGTTAGAAGTAGGCCCTATACTAAAGACAAAGCATTGCTCTTCTTTGCTAAGGGCCAGGCAGGTCTAGGAAATTAGCTATGGGCAGGCCGAGCATAGACAAAGTAGGCCTAAGGCAAGCTAGGCTAGGCTAGACTAAAATAAAAAAAACAGATTTAGACATAGATCATAGGGCTAGGTGGTGGGGAGTTACAATTAAAAGGGAAGCGAAGCCAAACAAGGCAGAAAAACTTTTTTCCACAGATACACAGTTGTTTAAGTAGACGAAGTAGGCTGTACTAAGGTTAGGCCTAGTGATCACGCTCTCCTGCCTCTCAGTGCCAGTTTATGGAGCGGGCTTGAGGGAGAACATCTTTTAAAAATGCGTAAATTTTTTGTCAATGCAATTTAACTTTACGAATTTGAACAAATGTTACAAGCAATTTTGCCAAGAAGACTAGGAAAGCCATGCGGTACAAAATTAATAGGGTAAAATTATATGTAGCATGATATTTTTGATAGTCTTGTATAACTAATTTTTTGCCATTATTTATTTTGAATTTACATAACTAATTTATACGGCCCGGCCCGTGAGAAGCTCTCACAATGGCTACATTGGAGCCGACGTACAATATTTCTTTTACCTTTTTCAAGCAGGATAACCCTCATCCGTCAAAACAATGCATCCCATAAATTGCGCCCCATTATTGCCTAATATAGTTTCCTGCAAGCCCCGATGTACAATACCATGCAATTTTCCGTAAATTGCGCCCGCCCAAACGAAAGGGAAAAATTCACCACGAAAGCTCGATATGAATAACAGTAAAATGGCCATGTATCCCACGTACTGTACCTTCCTTGTATGCAGTTTCAGCCAACTACAAGGCATCGCGTGGAAATACCTACTGAGAGAGGGAGACGATGGCGCCCAAACTTAGAGACCAGGCCAGGGGGCCGGGGCGCTTCTGGGAGACAGATACTGTTAGAGAGCGATGCCGAGAGAGAGTTATTTAATTTTGCGTCGTGTTGAGCTTTAAACTAATTGTACATGTATAGGCTTTGTGATATCGATTAATATAAGTTTATTTACTAGCGACCATGCAGTTAAAAATGCGTATACAATTCTAACACTGCACTATTATAAGCATATAAATGTGAGGTTCAAGCATAATTTGGATTGTACATGTACATTGCAAAATATAAAACACCAGAAGTAAAATCATCATTGTCACGCAAGCACTAGGAAGCAGGCGCCTTCAGATAACTACCAAATTAAATTTTACATGTACATTTAGATGACGCGCTTAACCCTGCATATAAAAATTTATAAATATAATAAAAAAGTACTTCACTGGCTCAAATAATACATACATGCACAAGTGTATGGCTACTACTACAGCTACACCGAAAGTCTTCTTTTGTAGCAGTATTTGAAATGGATAGATCCGAGACATAATTGCAACATGTGTGCTTCTTATCTATAGTCATCGATCCTACCTAGCTGCACCTTTACTGTACCTCTTTACTTTGAGCTCTACATGTACATACCAAGTAAAGTACATGTATGTAAATGTACATGTGTGTACTTCTCGATCATTCTACTCTCATTTCAATGATTGCTTCGAAGGGTGGCAGATTCAGAAAAAGATATTTTTAATAACTCCCAAAAACAGTTGTGATCCACGTAAACTGCCTGTTTGAATTTTATTTCACATCGACATTCGACAAACGCGCGTGAAAGGCAAATAAAAGCCTACTAGTATAGTACATGTATGTGCGAAGAACAAGCAGCCAGCATAATATGCATTTACTATACATGTACATACTCGTATATTTCGTACTATAGTAACAAACAGTACAAATTAGTCCAAATACATGTACATGAAAATGTTAGATCTTATAGTTATAACTCCTATACTGTACTCGTATATAAATTAATAAAACAAAAATTTGTGACCGTTTAGTAAATCTGTGATAAGTGTATCCAGTAAAGCCCAGTAATCAGCTACCTGTATATTTTTCTATGGAATTTTGGCTGATAGAAACAACAACGCGGCAATTTAAACTTTTTTCTTCTGTGAATACGAAGAATGGAAATTGAAACTATAAGTACTCGTAGATGCAATAAATACGCAAAAAAGGCAAAAGTGAATCCGTGATAACGCTCGCATTTGTCATAGGGGCGCTGAAGGTGTGGCGCCATAGGGGTGCTGAAGAGGTTCTATAGGGGTGTTGTGGGGTGCGCCATAGAGGGCGCTGAGGGGGTGCCATAGTGGGGGTGCCATAGGGTGCTGGGGGGTGCCATAGGGTGCTGTGGGGTGCCATAGGGGTGCGGGGTGCCATAGGGGTGCTGTGGGGGTGCCATAGGGGTGCTGTGGGTGCCACAGGGATGCTGTGGGGGGTGTCATAGGGTGCTGTGGGGGTGCCACAGGGGTGCTGTGGGGGGTGCCATACGGTGCTGGGGGGCGCCATAGGGGTGCTGTGGGGGGCGCCATAGAGGGTGCTGAAGAGGTGCTATAGGGGTGCTGTGGGGTGCGCCATAGAGGGCGCTGTGGGGGTGCCACAGGGGTGCTGTGGGGGTGCCACAGGGTGCTGTGGGGGGTGTCATACGGTGCTGTGGGGGGCGCCATAGGGGTTGCTGTGGGGGGCGCCATAGAGGGTGCTGAAGAGGTGCTTTAGGGGTGCTGAGGGTGCGCCATAAAGGGCACTGAGGGGCGCCATAGATGTGCTGGGGTGAGCCGTGGAGGGCGCTGAGGGGGTGCCATAGGGGTGCTGAGGGTGCGCCAAAGAGGGCGCTGAGGGGGCGCCATAGGGGGCGATGACAGGCTGTCTTAGAGGCGCTTTATAGGCTACCAAATCGTGGGTTTTCAATCGGGGCGAGGCCGGCCATACCCCGCGTACGCGCAGTCACTGGTGTAGTGCAGAGAAGCCGCGCGCGTGACAGAGAAAGCAGAAATATCAATTCACTTGAAGTAGTGGCCACTAATTGACTTATTCTATAGGATTCGCCAGGGTTCAAAAGTGCACGGTGTACGCGCTTTCAGCCGGAGATGAGGCTCGTTCGAGATTGTGTCTGCAACCGAAAGCAGCGTCTCGGCTCCGGAGAAATTCTCATTGAACACCGATCGGGCCTCGTCGCTTGATAGTCGCTGTTCGAGCATTTCTTTGAGCCGCCGTAGCGACCTTTCCAGCGCTCCGCTTCAAGGATTCTTGGCTTGGCTGAGCCCTGGTGCAGGTACTGGTGATAATAGCGGGCCTTTGATAACGGGATGGGAGAATATCGGGGATTTCGATTAGTTGCGTCAGAGAATTCGAATTACGATTTTGGAAGATTAGTTGTGAATTTCCAGGAATTCCATTTCATTTCTAAGAAAACTACATTCGTTTCTAGGGTTACTTTCAATTCTAGGAATCGTGGATTCCATTCTAGAAATTAAAGATTCGTTTCTAGGAATAAGGGATTCGATTCTAGGAATCGGGATAATTTCGATTCTAGAATCGGGATAAATTCGATTCTAGGAATTGGGATTCGATTCTAGGAATCGGGGATGAATTCGATTCTAGGAATTGGGGATTCGATTCTAGGAATTGGGAATTCGATTCTAGGAATTGGGATTCGATTCTAGGAAGTAGGGATTCGATTCTAGGAATTGGGGATTCGATTCTAGGAATTGGGGATTCGATTCTAGGAATTGGCGAATCGATTCTAGGAATTGGGGATTCGATTCTAGGAATTGGGGATTCGATTCTAGGAATTGGCGATTCGATTCTAGAATTGGGATTCGATTCTAGGAATTGGGATTTGATTCTAGAAATTGGCGAATCGATTCTAGGAATTGGGATTCGATTCTAGGAATTGGGGATTCGATTCTAGGAATTGGGATTCGATTCTAGGAATTGGCGATTCGATTCTAGGAATTGGGATTCGATTCTAGGAATTGGGGATTCGATTCTAGGAATTGGGATTCGATTCTAGGAATTGCAGATTGGATTCAGGGGACACATTTTGCTAATGAATTCGCACCTGCCGACTATGAACAGCCCATGGCGGCAGCTCGCAAATCCAGAATTTATTGAGCAGCCTGTCGCGCTCCTCAGCATAGAACTGGATTCCGCCA
>NIVC01004670.1:0-15000 GCA_002269645.1 Macrostomum lignano
ACATCACCTGCAACCTCACCTGCAACCTCACCTGCAACATCACCTGCAACATCTCCTGCAACATCACCTGCAACATCACCTGCAACCTCACCTGCAACCTCACCTGCAACATCACCTGCAACATCTCCTGCAACATCACCTGCAACATCACCTGCAACATCACCTGCAACATCACCTGCAACCTCACCTGCAACCTCACCTGCAACATCACCTGCAACATCACCTGCAACATCACCTGCAACCTCACCTGCAACATCACCTGCAACATCACCTGCAACATCACCTGCAACCTCACCTGCAACCTCACCTGCAACCTCACCCAAAATGTCACCTGGGGCTTCATCATCAATTTTTCTGCAGCTGTTCGGCTCCGCCTGCTTCCTGGCCCCGGTGGCCGCTCTCGTCGCGCTCACAGTGGACCTCCGCCTGGACGCCAGCCGCCTTCTCCTCCGGTACCGCCGCCCGCTGCCCCGGCCGTCCCAGGGCCTCGGCATCTGGGCGGCATTCTGGACTGCCTGAGCTACGCTGGCGTGTTCAGCACAGCCGCCATCCTGGCCTTCACGTCGGACAGTCTGTCCGTTTTTGTCCGATTGCAGGACCTCAGTGAGGACCGACGGGTTCTGTACAGACTGGTGCTGTTCATCGCCTTTGTGGTGAGTGACTGCCCTTTGTCTTGTGTGGTTGACACACAAGATGGGCCACTTTCTATTGCGACTGTAGGTAACGAGCCGCTGACTACTGACAAAATTGCGACTTCAGTAGCATCGTGCTTTCGGTAGCCCCAACGAGTTTTACATGGACTGACTTCTGTGACCACGCAAGCAGTTAATGAGTGGCCCGCTTTGCATAGGCGTGTAAAATCCTTGATTTCCGCTCATGAGCGTCAGCTAACCTACTTTAATTGCAGAGCGCCACTCTGTCGTTAAAGTTTCTGCTCATTGTCGCCATCAGGGGACCGTCCACGAAGCTCAAGATGCAGCTGAAGTGGGTGAGTTGGGCTGATTCAACTCTTGACACTTTTTGTCAGCTCCATTGATGCATGTTGACTCTTCGTGGAAGAAATTACCGCCGTTCCTCTCATTTTGCTTCCACTTCATTCGATTCGAAGGAGTACTGGGCAGTCCCGAAAATTCTGGCGTACGAACGAGTGTCGACGATGTAGTGAAGAAGCTGGAGAAGTAAGTTGTGTGAGTAGCTTACGAATAGAAGCTGAGATCAGAAAGTTGAGACTTGCAAAACCTGTTGAACCGCAGAATCCGCAGCGCGAACGAGTGGTTCCGGTCCTCACTGCCCTGCTGCCCGGGCGCTCGCGGGAGCGGCCGGAAACCGACGGTGGAGGCCATGGCCTGAGCTGAACATTAGCGAACCAAAACCGCCTATACTACTGCTACTGACGATTTTTCAGTAGTACATTACAATTTAAACGTTTTCAATTTGACTTTAATTTCTTGGCACAAAAAGGAAACTCCTAATGAGATCGTTGAAAATTCTGAATTTCCTTTTCGCCTCAATAACTCAATTTGTTGATTAACTGTTTTTTCTTGTGGTAAAGTACATTTTAACAAACGGAAGAATATATTTACAATTATGTATTGGTAAAAAACTAACAATATATTTAACCAAAACAGTCCTCCAGTGAATAATTAACCGAGGAAAATGCTTCGAACTCTTCCCAGTTCGTGTGCTTCACCGCCTTTCACCAGGAAATGAGCCTGGACTTCGCCGCCGGCTCTGAAGGAAAAAGTACTCAAAAGCACTCGCAAGCTTTGCATGCTCGCTTGGCTGCGTCTGGCTCTGACTGCTATCCGAGTCGGCTCGGGGATGTGGGGGTCGGGCGGGACCTCCGACTGGCACTTGGGCCACCGCCTAGTTGGCTGAGCCACCAAATTATTCATGAGACAGCGGGGCCAACTTAGCAGTTGCCGAGGCGCTGTGGCAGTTCGGCCTGAGTGGCCAAGTGGCCAAGTGATTAATATCCGGCTGGCACTCTGAATGTGTTCTGTCTCTCTCTCTCTCTCTCTCTCTCTCTCTCTCAAAGAAGCTATTTACGAGCGTAAACTGTCTTTGGGAGACGATAAACTAGTAAACTATTATAATCAACTCAGCACTGAGGGCGGTGTCTGTAGCAGTGCAGACTGTAAATGAGTCCAATGGTGCATTCTACTCTGACTCTACTCAGTATTAAATCTTTTTTTCAGCGAGCCAACCGAAATACAAAACACTTTATATAGCGTTGCAGCGTTGCTATTATTCTTTTTATTGCCCTGTCTACACACACTTGAGCGTCCCTGCAAAGCTGACTTTGATCCCAGTAGCTCCTGGGGTCTCTGTGCCAATGGTGATCGGCCTGAAAACGCACAACTACTGCTGTGCCTTAGCTAGTATTTCTGTAGTCCGGGACAAACAAAGCTAGTCTCACACCGTCAATGAGCCATCAATGAGAAACGCGAAAATATGTGCAAGCCGTGTGATCAACGGGAAATCTGTTTCATCTGATGGCAGCTGGAACGAGCCTTCAGAGTTGGAAACAGTCGGTGCTTTTAGCTACCTGGCAGCAGATACCAGGAAGGAAGAGATTTTTGCACCATCGTCCATTCAGACGCGCCGGCTCAAGCAGTCCTGCAGCAGCACCGGCACAGCCGCTGCCTGTACAGCCGCAGCAGCTCAGCCCTGAACTTGTCATTCACCAGCGCGTACAAGAAAAAGTTCAACGAGGCGTTCAAGTAGAAAAATCGGTGCAGCGGCGAGTCCGGAATGAGCCGGAAGTTGATGAGCAGCATGGGCAGCATGCTGGCGTAGAACAGCAGGCTGGCAGCGAACAGCATCAGGGCGAGCCTCCGGGGAAACCAGAAGCCACTGGCGGCCGCTGCGTCTGGCTGGCCGTCAGCGTGGCCCGCCAGCGGTTCGGCCGCGTTGGACAGCGCACGCAGAGTCCCGGCCGTCTGCTCCCGGCGAGCCGACCTTCGCCGCTCCTTGACCGCCACGAAGGCGAACAGCCGGATGTACAGGGCCAGTACTGCCAGCAGCGAGGCGGCTCCGAGGACCCCGTACAGGCGCAGCAGGTTGGTTTCCACCCACAGCTTCACGCGGCAGCGGTCCTCACTGAGGTAGTGCGCCAGCGTGGCCGCAGACTCGAGCGCCAGAAGGGCGCCCGCGCCACCCGCCAGCGCCACCAGCGTTGTGCGCAGTCGGAGGCCGGACTGGCGGGCACGCACGATGCTCAGGTATCTGCGAGTGAAGGAGTGATTAGCGACGTTGCTGATACGGTTTTTCTTCCTCCTTTCTGACGCAACTGACAACTCTGACACCAGCTTGGCACCCCTGACAGCCTTTTTCCTCTATTGGGTTGCTCACTCAATTGTTGGTGGCGTTCGCAAGTGGGTAAAGAGCCAAGCAAGAACCCTTCGAAATTAAACTCTACAACGGCATCAATGCTAACGAATGAGCTTGTAAAATGACAGAAAAATGGGTTCGAGGCTTAACTAGGAAGCATGGCGCCTCCTTTTTAGTAGGAAGCCTGATGGGAGCAGCTCCAAGGCGCTCCTGTAAATGTCTAGGGTGCAATGACAGGAGCCACTAAGTTGTGCAAAGGAAACATCTCATGAACTAATTTGGTTCGTAGCATGCGATTAAGTTGTGACAGGCCGTCTGATCAAACCTAAGGGACTCCCCAACGGGCGAGCGCGAGTTGGCTTCAATCCGCTGGCCGGACTGAGCTTCGATTCTGAGCGGAGGTCGCGTCAAGAAGCGTCGACAGTCCGTCCCTAAACTTCCCAAGTACTGCTCCCAAGCCCAGTACAATTCCGAAAGTAGTAAATCAAATACGCGAACTTACTGGCGATGATCAACTCAGTGGATAGCTTTCGGTAGAAATTATTCTGTTTGATGGCCTAGTTTAAGTTGCAAGACCGCGCGCCTCCTGCTCACCGCCAGCGATTCTCATTGTATTTAGGCTGCCTGGCGTAAGCCCTAGGGTCCCACGCCAGACAGCATTAGCACAAACAATCCACCCCAAGCCAATCGCGACCAAGGACCACTAGGAACATTTCGTTATATCTAGTCTAGTAGTCCTTGATCGCGACACGCCAGAGGGTCAAAAATACAATATGTAACAACCTCAGCCAATCAAAAGATAATGGGGAGGGGGTTGGCGCAGACAACGCGGGGCAGGGGGTGATGTAAACAACTGGAACGGGGGCGAAAACAACTGCAAAGGGGGTTTGGCATTTGCTGAAAGAGGGCACAAACACTTTAGGGGAGGGGGGTAAGAGTGCAGCGCCGGGCCCACCTGCCTGAGAGTCCAAGATCGCTCATCAGTGCAAGAGCAGCCCGGCACAACAATTATTTATAAAACACACGCATGCCTGGGGATTAACAACGCCCACCTGTCCACCGCGACGAGAACGAGGATCCAGGCCTCCATGGCGAAGGCGGCGTAGCGCGAGGACAGAATCAGCGAGCTCAGCCAGTGGTTGACCGGCCGGACTTGCAGCTGGCGCGCGGCGGCCTCCTGTTGCTGGCTGGCCAGGTAGTCGGTGAACACTCGGTAGCAGTCCGTGGGCAGCACCACCCCGCAGATGAGCAGGTCCATGCACGACAGCACGATCACCAGGAACCGGAGGCTGCGCTCCCGGCCGACGGAGCCAACAAAGACCATGATCACGTGACCGTTGCCCAGCAGGCCGAGCAGGCCCAGCGCAGAGTAGAAGAGCAGCGACCCGACGGCCACCAGGCGAGTCTCGGGCAGCGAGTGCTCGGTGCACATGGAGTTCGTGGCGTTGCCCATGCCTGAGCAGGATTTGGGCGCCTCTCAGCAGCAAGTGGCTCTGCGAGCGGAGAAGCCAGCTTTTATCAGCTGTCTGCAACAGAACTCCAAGGCGATTGGCTGCTGCGGGTGGGGAGTGGCCTGAGTTTCTTGAACCCCGAGCTTTAGCTTCTCTCTGCGCCTGTCTGAACATGTCTACTGTAAATACTCGGATTAAGTCACGGCTGCACACAGATCTGTGCCGGCCTGGTTGGCTGGGATTCCGTGGTCGGATTGAAACTGATTGATTCTCCTGGCCAAGCCCGACGGATCAGGCTGTCTGCAGTCACACAGCTGAACCACGGGACAGCAAAAATGTGCTTGGAGCTCAAATTCTCCGTAGCCCAAATTTTAAAGTCCCTCGCGTGGACTCTGAATGCAAATTTTGCCTGCAGGGATCCCAGAGCTCTCTATCTGATTGATATTTTCTCTTTCTGCGTGCTCCAAGCAAAACATTGATCCCCACTTTGGGACAGCCCTGTGAGCAGCTGCGCCGCCAGGCCCTGGCACTGATTGCAGCTGCGCTGATTCCGGCCGCCTGTCCGAGGGGCAATCGCATTGGGCCGTTTCCTCCCTGCCGCAGCTCCCTGCCTGCCTCTAATTAATCCGATGTCGCACTTCCGCATCAGCGTCCTTGCCTCGTAAATTTGTGAGCACAGATGCAGCAGTGACTCATGAGTGTTTTAGCGGCCCCTCTTTTGCTCTGTCCGTTAAGCCTGATGGCCAAATTGAAACCTGAGCCTTCTGATGCTCCTGGCTCATGCAGGTCTTCGGACTGAGTCTCTTTCTTAGCCAGGCCCCAAGTGTACATGTACACTGATTAAAGTACATGCTGATTGCTGTGGTACTGGCAGGTGGCCTGAATTAGGCCAGGGTCAGAGTTTTATGAGCTGTGCAGTGCGCAGGGGCGTCAAGTATTGCCGAACTGAAATTGGTGCAGGCGGCCTGAGACTGGCCGAAAACAGGAGCATTGTGCGTGCTAGCGGTGATGAAGCACGGAGACAGGGCAATGCACAAGTTCTGTTTGCGTTTCACTACTGCAACAGTAGTGCATGAAGAAACCGATGTTTTCAAAAAATCTAATTATTATTTTTATTTTACAGAACACTTCCAAAAACGAATGGATTCTTGCTAAAAACAACTCCAGCTTTTTCATAGACCGCGTTTGCGAAGTCGGACACCTGGCTTCCATTCTGCTGAAAAAGCGGCGTTCTTCCAAAACCAGCAAGCTTTAGCTCGAGAATTTCCTGTTGGCAAAAGCGATTCCTCCAGCTCAGAGAGCCGCAGCTTTTTCCCAGGCAACTGCAGCGCAAACACCTGCGGCTTTCCGAACAGACCTGCCTGGGCTGCACAGGTGATTAGCGACTCATCGAGTCCGGTTGGGCAGCAGCCGCCTTTGAGGCCGCACGCACCGCCTGCTCCTCCGGGTCTCCAGTTTCCAAGCGGGTATTTTTGTCAGCTGAAGCTGCGGGCTCTCAGCTGCAGGCGCTCCGAGCTGCGCCTTCGCGCGTCCCTGCGTCACAGACACACTGCTTCGGGGAGCTGCTCACTCAGCCGCTGACTCAGGCACCCGGCTGACCGTGGCGCTGGCAGCCCCTCTGCCTCTCAGCTGCCTTTTTCACTCTTCCCGACTCTGTGGCTGCCCGCTCTGCCCCTGTATGCCCCTCCTCCGGATCTGCTCCTCTTCATCTCATATCTCCCTTCCCATGCCCCTCCTCCGGATCTGCTCCTCTTCATCTCATATCTCCCTTCCCATGCCCCTCCTCCGGATCTGCTCCTCTTCATCTCATATCTCCCTTCCCATGCCCCTCCTCCGGATCTGCTCCTCTTCATCTCATATCTCCCTTCCCATGACCCTCCTCCGGATCTGCTCCTCTTCATCTCATATCTCCCTTCCCATGCCCCTTCTCCGGATCTGCTCCTCTTCATCTCATATCTCCCTTCCCATGCCCCTCCTCCGGATCTGCTCCTCTTCATCTCATATCTCCCTTCCCATGCCCCTTCTCCGGATCTGCTCCTCTTCATCTCATATCTCCCTTCCCATGCCCCTCCTCCGGATCTGCTCCTCTTCATCTCATATCTCCCTTCCCATGCCCCTCCTCCGGATCTGCTCCTCTTCATCTCATATCTCCCTTCCCATGCCCCTCCTCCGGATCTGCTCCTCTTCATCTCATATCTCCCTTCCCATGCCCCTCCTCCGGATCTGCTCCTCTTCATCTCATATCTCCCTTCCCATGCCCCTCCTCCGGATCTGCTCCTCTTCATCTCATATCTCCCTTCCCATGCCCCTCCTCCGGATCTGCTCCTCTTCATCTCATATCTCCCTTCCCATGCCCCTTCTCTGGATCTGCTCCCTTCATCTCATATCTCCCTTCCCATGCCCCTCCTCCGGATCTGCTCCTCTTCATCTCATATCTCCCTTCCCATGCCCCTCCTCCGGATCTGCTCCTCTTCATCTCATATCTCCCTTCCCATGCCCCTCCTCCGGATCTGCTCCTCTTCATCTCATATCTCCCTTCCCATGCCCCTTCTCTGGATCTGCTCCCTTCATCTCATATCTCCCTTCCCATGCCCCTCCTCCGGATCTGCTCCTCTTCATCTCATATCTCCCTTCCCATGCCCCTCCTCCGGATCTGCTCCTCTTCATCTCATATCTCCCTTCCCTTGCCCCTCTCTCCCTCTACTTTGTTTTCTTGTTAAACTCCCTAAAATTTCCCATCAAAGACAATAGCATTTCTTGCTCAGCAATAAATTTATCCAGCAATTTATGAGGCAGTGAATTCATTCGTTTATGAGAAGTTAATGCAATCAACCGGGATTCTGTCACAGTGCTCACTCACCCGATGGGGCACAGAGCTGCTCACTGCCTGCTTCATCTTCTCCCCCTCGAGTCTCTCCTTTCGTTGAGTTGCCGCAGCTCAGCTTCGAGGCGGTCGTCTCCGCTGGCCCGCTGCTAATTACATGCGCTGCCCCCCTTTCCTTTGTAGCCGGGGCACCTGGCCAGTCCCGGACACGGCTCCTAATCTCGAATCCCACCCCCCCCCCCAGAAAGGCTGCAGGGAAGCCGCAGATGTAGCAAAGTCGCGGCAAAGCGGATTCAGAGACACGCGGGAGTCGGGACTGATGAGGCAGAGAGAGGCGACCGGGGAGTTCTAGAGAGAGTGGGGAGCAGAAGGTGCAGCCTGGCCCGATTCTGCAGCTTCAGGCCATGGGAACTCGCTGTGTGCAGCCCGCCTGTGAGAGCGGGAGTTTGTTTATGGCTGAACGAACTCTCGGGAAGGTGCGAAATAAACTGAACTGAGTGAACTCAAAATGCGCTTTTAATTATTTAAATTCCCTGCCGATTTAACCTGCCCTGCCGATACAACTGCCGCACTGTCCGGGAAATTCGATGGGGAACTGGGGATTGCATAAGACAACTGCCGCACTGTCGGGAAATTCGATGGGGAACTGGGGATTGCATAAGACAACTGCCGCACTGTCGGGAAATTCGATGGGGAACTGGGGATTGCATAAGACAACTGCCGCACTGTCCGGGAAATTCGATGGGGAACTGGGGATTGCATAAGACAACTGCCCCGACCAGTTGCAGCTCCGCTTCCCGTCCAGAAGTCTTGGTCAAAGCGTCCCTGGACCGGACGGAGGCTCCGGGCTCGCGGGGACAATGCGACCTGCATGGGAGGGGAGAAAAGTTGCTCCGAGGCAGGGGGGGGGGCAGCTGCAGGCATGCCGCGAATCAGTGCCCGGGATAGGAGGGCGGCAGCGGCAGCCCTATAAGTGAGTCGCTCCACTCAAATTCAGCCCTTTCTGTTGTGTCCGAGTCCCGCGATCCTTCACTCAAGGGCCGGCCTGCGAGCGAAGTGCAAAGAAGCCGAGGCCCCGAGCTGCCCCCGCCTTCTGCCTCTTTATACTCATCTCGGGTTCCCTCGGGGATAACACGCAGCTGCGGACCCCGGCTTCCCTGCTCAGAGCTACTCAGCCTAATTCGGCCTTGGCTCGAGTCCCCCTTCGCAATGAGCAGCGCCAGCGGCAGCGGCAGCGGCGGCCACGAAAATAAAAAGCCGCTGTTCGGACTGCTGCCGTCATTTCGTCGGAGAAAGTCCAAGTCCAAGCAGCAGCAGCAGCAGCAACAGCAGCAGCAACAGCAGCAGCAGCAGCATCAGAAGGAACAGGGCAAGCAGCCGTCCCCGCAACCAGAGCGGAAGAGTCTCTTCGACCGAAGCGCGGATTTGGACGCGACCGAGTTCGAGTTCGGGCAGACCTACGAGCACCGCGGCAACGTGCAGGGCGTGTACTACAGCTACCTGGCTGCCGAGGAGTTCGGCTCGCCCTACGTGCAGAGTCACGAGGACTTCCGCACCAGCAGCCTGTCGCTGGAGTTCTCAGAGCGCGACGTGGTGATGCCGGACCGGGACGCCCGCTTCTCCTTCAAGACTCTGCAAAGTCGCGGCAACAGCGGCGTATCGGCGCGCGGCGATCGGCGCAGCTCGTGCCGGCGCGAGTCGACTGAGGGAAGCGGCGGATCGGCGCGCGGCGAGCGTCGGCGCAGCTCGTGCAGACGCGAGTCAACCGAGGGCGGCGCCAGCTCCGGTGGGGGCTCCGGCAGCCGCCGCTGCTCAGAAGTGGACGTGGAGCAGATCCGGGCCACTCTGTTCCCCGTGGACCCGCGTGAGTGCCAGTTCCAAGCCACTCAGGAGCTCGCGCAGCTGGTGAAGGACATCAGCGAGCAGCTCAGCCTCAGCAGCTGCGACAGCGAAGAGGAGGGTGAGGAGGGGACGAGCAGCACCTGCCGAGCTGCAGAGCGGGCGGACCGGGCTGTCCAGGAGTTCTTCACCAGCGCTAACTTGGACAGCTGCCTGGAGGCGGGGCCTGAGTGCCCGGCTACTGGCGACGAGTTTTCTATGCCACCGGAGCTGGAGGATAAAGCGCCGGACGAGCGCTCTGCCGCACCGGAGCTGGAGGATAAAGCGCCGGACGAGCGCTCTGCCGCACCGGAGCTGGAGAATAAAGCGCCGGACGAGCGCTCTGCCGCACCGGAGCTGGAGGATAAAGCGCCGGACGAGCGCCCTGCCGCACCGGAGCTGGAGGATAAAGCGCCGGACGAGCGCCCTGCCGCACCGGAGCTGGAGGATAAAGCGCCGGACGAGCGCCCTGCCGCAGCGGAGCTGGAGGATAAAGCGCCGGACGAGCGCCCTGCCGCAGCGGATGAGGACAGAGAAGGCCAGGATTTCAGCTGCAGCAGTCCAAATGATTTCAAAGCAGCTCAGCAGGGGTGCGGAAGTACGGCAGGTCAGCTGCAGCTGGACTAGATGAATTCCCGCTTTCCACAAACTGTTTTCGCGCACTGTTTGCTTCGCAAAAAATAGACTCACACGAGTTCTGAGCTTCTCAAACAGCTTGAGTGGCTGAAACAGAGCAGCTGGATTTTACTAAACTTTTTCAACCAGCCTGATGCGGAAGGGAATCTGTAAGAAAGGCTGAAGCCTGTCAAAGGATTCTGGGCATGAAGCTCCGGGGATCGATCAGGGCTCAGGCTAAGAGGTGCGGGGCAGGAAGATTGGGGTGGCCGGATGCATCAGCTGATTCCTAAGCCTCGAGATGGAGAGTGAATTAGAAGGTGGTCGGCAAAAATGAAACGCGGAGTGCGGAGAGCGGTGGCCGTCCCGCTTCACGCCTGAGCTGCCCCAGCTGCCTGGAGCGGCTTGATGAGGCGGCGGAGGGAACAGCGGAGAGAATTTTTATGGTAGGCTGGCGTAAGCAGGAGGGCGGAATGTAAATTAGCTGGGACGGGCTGACGAGTCCTTCAAGTCTTTAATAAGCAGGCAGAGTTGCCATGGGGCAATGTCTGACGGCCTGACTGACCTAGAAAAATGACTGCAAGCGGCTGAACCCCCCTCTCCCTCCGCAGGCGCGATGAGCTTGTCCGAATGTGTTGCAGCGGAGGCCTCGGGTCTGCAGGGCTTCCCTGTGGCTGCTCAGGATGGCAGCTCAACTGAAGCCGAAGGGCCGAGCCAGAGCACCGGCGGGATCCGCGCCCAGCTCGGCCAGGACGGTGCGGCAAAGCTGGCCGATGCGGGCTCGCTGGAGACCATCGCTGAGCGGCAGGAGACTCCAGAAGGGCCCGGGCGGAGCCCTCAGCGGTTCAACCCGTTCGACACCGACGATCGGGACCAGCTGCGGCTGGTGGAAGAAGCCGACGCCAGGAGCGAACAGAGCTCCTTGAGGCGCTGCTCTACTCGCGAGGAAGAGCCTGCAAGTGACGCGGTCTTCATCTCGGAGCTGATGGTGCAGGCGCAGGTTGAGCAGAGCCGGCTCGAGCCGTTCCACCCGCCATATGATGCAGCGGACGGCTGGCTGCTGTGGGCGCGGCTCTGCGGAGACGCCGCGAAAGCGTCATGGACGGAGGTCCGCGTCCGGCTGACCAGCGAGCCCAGCTTGGAGCTGCTCGACGAAGCTACAGACCGGTGCTGCAAGTCATCAGGCTGGATGCGAGCCAGCAGGTTGGCGAGGACGTGCTGAAGCTGTACGAAGGCGTGGGCCGGCTGCACACATTCAAGCTCAGCTCAGTCCGCTACGCGCCGGAGGGCGAACACCGCGCCGACTGGTGGTCGCTGCGCTCGCTGCAGCAAGCCATCGTAGGCAGCCGGCTGGCAGAGCGGGAGCAGTCGTGCGGGCCGCGAAGGTGCAGACCGTCGTAATGAAGTTCGGCAGCGCTGAGCAGTACACGGCCAGATCGCTGGCTTGGGCCATCGAGGACTCGCTGATGAGGATCTCGGATGCGACGCCACAGCCGCCGCCAGTTGAGTGCGCCAAGGAGAGCAGCTTCTTCTGTGCCTACCTGCGCGACGAATTCGAGGCCATGATCGACCGCGAGGGCCAGGTGATGCACCGCAAGTGGCGCACCCGGCTGTTCTTTCTGGCTGTTGTCGCTCCGTCCGATGCGCCGAGCTGCGTGGAGCTCGCGCTGAACGACAGGCGGCGCCGAGAGGCCGAGCGGTCGATCGACTCAGACGGCGGCGACGATGGCGAATGGGTCGGCGTGCTGGACGCGGAGCTGCACGCCCGGGTGGAGGCCCGCAGATATCGGGAATCTCGCGTCATCCGCTTTCAGCCGGTGCCGTCGTGCCGTCTGGAGGCGGCCCGGGTCCGCACGGTTCCCGGCCGCGACGAGGACTGGCGGCTGGAGCCGCCGCTCCGCCTGGCCTGCAGATTTGTCGCCTGCGCCGACGGCAACCTGGTGAACATCCGCTGCGCCCTCACAGGCCAGCGCGAGGCGCTCCGGCGTCGAACGGCGGCCGTGGCGAGCGAAGTTGAGATTCGAGTGCCGCTGCCTGAGGTCTGGCTGCGGCACTTCCGGCTGAAGTCGTCGAGCCCCGCGTCTCCGGGCACGTCGGGCTCCTCGCCGCGGCTCGAGCGCCTGGCGCAGCTGATCTCCCAGCAGTCGGAGCCGCAAACTGTGGAGCTGAAGGTCAGCGCCGGCTCTGCTCAGTACCACGACGCCCACCGGGGCCTCGTTTGGCGTATCGAGCGGCTGCCCGCGGACAAGCTGAGAGGTTGGTTGCGAATCGATCTGGTGAACTTTTCTAAACCACAGCATGACTACTAGCCAACTATAATCATAAGCAATTACATGTATGAGGGGCTGTAAAAGTGAAGATGCAAGCCTATAAGGATAAGGAGTAAATTGTTGAAACGCGTGCTGTTTGAAATCAGCTTGAGAATGAAATCTGCTTCGGGGAACTTGTTCCCTAGATATTAAAAACAAGTGAAAAGCGGTTCTTCACATCCCACATACAGCAGGCTGTCCGGAGCCCCAGCAGCTGGACTGCAGCCTCCGCCTTCCGCCTGGTGACCTGATTCCCGACGGCGAGGCGCTGACTGACTCCGCGTCGATTGAGTTCAGCCTGCCGGACACCTTCGTGTCAGGCTGCAGCCTGCGCCGCTTCAGCGTTGACGGCCCGGACGGCCCAGCGGATCGGCAGCAGCTGCTGGAGCGGCGCTCGGCCAAGTTCAGCTACAGCTGCAGCATCGACTACCGCGGCCTGGGCGATCAGCGGATTGTGGTCGGCGAGCCGGCCGAGAACTCCATGCGAAGTCGCAGGGCCACTTTCGGCGGCGGCGGCGGTGGCGTCGGAGGCGCCAAATTTCCGGGGTCGCCGCGTTCCCGCGCCTCCGACCTGAGCGGCTTCATTCGCAGCCTGGTGCACATCAACTCGAGTGGCGCCGAGGCCGAAGGCGCAGCTCGGGGGGAACCGCCGAGCGGAGCAGCCGAGTATCATCAGCCAGACGACTGACGGGCGGCCTGACTGACGATTCGAGCTGAATCTGCAAATCAATCAACGTGCTCGGAATTTATTAGAAATTAGTGTGGAAATAGAAATTAGTTAGAAATTATGTTTTCACATAAAAATGAAGGCATCAATCACATTGCTTTGATTTTTATGTCCTTTAAATGTACTATGAGCTATCTTTATGGCATGCCTGCATCGGCTTTACCTTTCACATTTAAAAATCTAGTTAGTTAGAGGGCTTCATGGAAGTATATATATATTCATTTATTTATTTATTCACATTTTATTTGCTGTTTTTCTGGCGGCCGAGAAGGCGTAAAGTTTCGCAGTTTGCATTGCTAAACGTGCAACTGTAGTATGCGTGCAGCCACTTAAAAAAACTAGATGTACAGTCGTGGGCCCAGTACACTGTTAAAATATTAAAGGCAAAGCAGCACATATTGCTTTTATTAACGGGAGTGCTTTAAGCAAATAAAAAATAATTTGATTTTTATTCTGCGACATAGCTGGACTTTCTCTGTACACATCATGCAGGTGTATTTGTTTTTGTGCCTTGAAAGATGAACATAGGATCTGCCATTCTGCCTGCTATCAAAAGCAATTGCAAATTCAGTGCTGAAAAATGAAAATCTCCGTTCTCCTTAATGTATTTTTTCGGTAAAACATCCTCTTAAAAATTTCCTAGAATCGTAGTTCCCTGCATATCCTTGGCTTCTACTTGAGTAGTTCTTGAATTTACAGTTGGAAATAATAAGAAGCCAACCCAAGAATACATGGGGACTGCTTACTACACCAAAAGCTGATATGGAATATGTGTCCCATCCCACGTCCCGATATCTGGCGCCTCCGATAAACTTAAGATACATGCACATAGCAATGGCGTGATAATTGATCAGTATGAGGTTTAGTCAAATATAAATACTATTTTTGTAAGTTATTAAACTGCAATAAGTTAAAAACTAAACATTTTAAGTAAAAGATAAAAATATCTTAGTAAATTTAAAGTCATTTGTTTTACTTACTAACGTACCAATGGTTGGCATTGTCAATATTTTTAAAAGGTACATTATTCTGTCTTTTTGTAGGAATTTGTAGGTACGATTATTTCTAGCATTCAGAGAAACTTAACTACTCACGTGGCCAAAGGACTAAATATGCTTATTTTAGCGATGCCTAATCTATTATATATTGCTTTAACTTGTAAAAAATTCAATTAGTAAAGCAAACTAGACATCTTGCAGTGAATCAATCAGTTTTCCGGTGTAATTTATTTCACTATGTTTGGTTATCAAATATTTTTATAATTTCTCCTCTGCCAAAATAAGAAGCAGACTTTTTTCATAAATCTAAAAAATCTGCAAGCCAACTTGCTCAAAAGTCTTGACAAGTAAATATTTTTGAACCTCTAAAACTTTTATGTAAACCTGAAAAATCACAATATATAACTCTTTTTTTCAAAGTAAATTTTAAAAAGAATATCATACAGTATAATATATTTGATAGTCATTTATCTTTATAAAACTTTCCTATGATTTCTTATATTATCATACATTTAATATGCACTCATAGCAAAGTAAATATAAATGAAGTTTTTTAAATTAAAAGACAAGCTATATATTTAAGTAAAATGGAAACTAACATGAAAAATTCCATTTTTCTGATTTAGCAAAACTATGATATTGTGTATTGTTATTATAATATCTAATCAAAGAATTAAACTTGCAATTTAAATTATTTTATTGCTTTAAAAACTCAATGAGTGATTTGACACTTAATTTATTGATAAACTCTAGAGTACTACTATTAATTTGAGATTAATCTTAAAACTTCTTTTTAGTAACCTTTTCTTGAAATAATTATTACACTTGCTTTGAACCCATAGAAAACATCAAGGTGTAATTCATG
>NIVC01004670.1:17500-38504 GCA_002269645.1 Macrostomum lignano
GATGGCTGTCACTACAGTTTACAGACAGGGACAGCTTGCTGTACTGATGGCTGTCACTGCAGTTTACAGACAGGGACAGCTTGCTGTACTGATGGCTGTCACTACAGCTTACAGACAGGGACAGCTTGCTGTACTGAGCCTGTCACTACAGTTTACAGACAGGGACAGCTTGCTGTACTGAGCCTGTCACTACAGTTTACAGACAGGGACAGCTTGCTGTACCGAGGCTGTTACTACAGTTTACAGACATGGACAGCTTGCTGTACCGAGGCTGAAAGCTTCACCGTCCCGCCTCAACCCCCAGGTGGACTCCGTCATGGACTTCGCCGAGCGCATCCGGCCTTACCTGGTGCTGTTCCCCCACCGGGCCATCGCGTGGGGCCACCGGTTCAGCTACGAGGAGCACATGCGGCGCCAGGCGGCCATCCTGCATGGCGAGGAGGCCAAGCGGCTGCGCTACCTGTCCCAGCTGGTGTACGCGGTCACGCAGCGGCTGCTGCAGCTACGGCGGGAGGCGGCCAGCGGGGAGGAGCTGCTCAATCAGGTGCTCAGCGCCTCGCCTGCGCTCGACGAGGAGCTCGAAGGCTGGCGGGATTCGCTGAACAATCGGCGCTGCTTCCAGGAGATTCTCCAGTGCAGGGAGCCAGCCAAGCTGACAGCCTTCCTGCTGTGCTGGCTGCACCAGCTCAAGGCGCCCGCGCTCTCCATTCAGGTGGGCTTCGGCAAGCTCAGCGACTTTCTTTGCTTTGCTGATCAGAGCTAGTTGACCATGCATGATACAAGTGTGAATACGAACAAATCAGAGCTCTTTTGCTAAGATAAGAACCCATCCCAGCCAATCAGAGCCCGTCTGCAGAGATAAGAACCCAGCCAACCAGAGCCCGTCTGCAACGATAAGAACCTATCCCAGCCAATCACAGCCCGTCTGCAAAGATAAGTACCTATCCCAGCTAATCAGAGACTGTCTGCAAATATAAGAACCTATCCCAGCAAACCAGAGCCTGTCTGCAAATATAAGAACCTATCCCAGCCAATCAGAGACTGTCTGCAAAGATAAGAACCTATCCCACGCAATCACGCCTCAAACCACCCGGCCGCAGAACGTGTCCACCCTGATGAAGACGCAGACGATCACTGGCGGCCTGGACGCGGTGGACCGGTACACCAGCACCCTGGTCCGCTACATGGCGCTGTTCCTGCTGCAGCTGGTAAGCGACCAGTCTGACGACGCGGAGGTGGATGTCATTCTGCTGTTCCTGTCTGCGCTGACCCACCAGTCCCAGCCGCACAGCAGGCGGAGCGACTTCGCCCGCTACTTCATCAAGCTGGTGGACTACGTGGAGGGCCTGCTGGAGCGCCGAGTCAGCCCGGAGCTGGTGTGGCGGGACCGCGCGGACCGGCTGCATAAGCGGCTGAGCGGCCAGCCCTGAGTGCTGCAGGTGGCCGCCCGGAGCTGTGCAGTCTCTGCAATCATTTTTGAACTTGAGGAGAATGTGGACACACTTAGTTGTTTTTATATCCCAGCTCCTGGGACCCTTATCCCTATATTGTTTGAGACTAGTGTCCTTTGTGATCAAAGTTCTTACAGTAATTAAGGAAATTTCATCCCGAGAGCTCTAAGAACTTTGATTTTAGTACTATAAGAGATAAAGTTTCTTTGTGTACTTTGCATCAAGGTCCTTAGTGTACTCTAGATCAAAGTCCTTAGTGCACTTTTGATCAAAGTCCTTAGTGTACTCTGGATCAAAGTCTTTAGTGCACTTTGGATCAAGTCCTTAGTGCACTTTGGACCAAAGCCTTAGTGTACTTTGGATCAAAGTCCTTAGTGTACTTTGAATCAAAGCCTTAGTGTACTTTGGATCAAAGTCTTAGTGTACTTTGGATGTACTTTGGACTTCTCTCTATGGCATCAGTAGTGCAGCGCGCCCTCCGTTATCGGAGTCACAATTTGCAGCAGCGCTAGTCTGAAACTCAAAAGTCAGACATTGCTATTTTTTCTACTATTTATATTTTGTTTTACTAAACTCGCACACAGTTATTTATCAGATTCTGTAACTGACCGCAATTCAACATTCCGTCTGCAATTGACTGTGAAGAGTGTACTTGCAATGAACTTTTTTCCTATAATTTTTTCTTTGTACATGTATACATGCGGCAGTTCCGAAGGCGTCACTCACTGGTCAGCCGCAATGCGTTCATGCTTACTACTAGTAGTTTTTCCTGCTTTCGTCAAAATTTTCAAATAAAAGTCTAACTATTTTCTAACTAAAAGTCTAACTAAAGGTCCTGGGTTGGATCCTTTCGCTAGTTGTCCTATGCAATCTACGGTAAACCAATTTTTGAAGCTGATTGATCCATTGGCTGATTGACTGACTGATTGATTTAATGATTGATTGACTGACTGATTGATTGATTGATTTAATGATTTGCTGACTGATTTATTGATTGACTGATTGATTGATTGATTGCTTGATTGACTGATTGATTGATTGATTGATTTAATGATTGGCTGATTGATTGACTGATTGATTGATTGATTGATTTAATGATTTGCTGACTGATTTATTGATTGACTGATTGATTGATTGATTGACTGATTGACTGATTGATTGATTGATTGACTGATTGATTGGTTGATTGATTGGCTGACTGATTGATTGGTTGATTGACTGATTGATTGATGATTGATTGATTGATTTGATTGACTGATTTATTGATTGACTGATTGATTGATTGCTTGATTGACTGACTGATTGATTGATTGATTGATTGACTGATTGACTGATTGATTGATCGATTGACTGATTGATTGATTGATTGATTGACTGATTGATTGATTGACTGATTGATTGACTGATTGACTGACTGATTGATTGATTGATTGATTGACTGATTGACTGATTGATTGATCGATTTACTGATTGATTGATTGATTGACTGATTGATTGATTGACTGATTGATTGACTGATTGACTGACTGATTGACTGACTGATTGATTGACTGATTGATTGACTGATTGACTGACTGATTGACTGACTGATTGATTGACTGATTGATTGACTGATTGATGATGATTGACTGACTATTGATTGACTGATTGACTGACTGATTGACTGATTGACTGACTGATTGACTGACTGACTGACTGATGGGCATACGGGCACTCACAGCTGCTGCACTGAAAGCCAAGCGAAAGCATCGTGGATGATTCTGAAAAGCTCAAGCCAGCGGCAGGTCAGCCCCCTCCGCAGTTCTCAAGAGAGTTCTCAAAGCAATTAAAACCGGCTCAGCTCAGGCGCGAGTTCCGCTGTCTTAAAAAATGTCTGCTGCCGTCTCGGCGGTAGAAACTGCCGATATAAAAAACTGAGCAATTTGGAGAGGCCGGTTTAATCGTAATAGAAATGAGCTGAGCTGCGGTACGGAAAAAACTGAGTCTGCGAGAAGGCCAAATGCCTCATCAAATTAAGCTCTCTTAATTAGTCCTGCGGCACCTGACTGCCAACTGCTCCCCGCCAGAACTCCTCGCAGGCAAAAAAATGAAAATCAGAGTCCCAGGCCCGGAGGCTGGGAGCTGCCGGCCCGCCGCTCCATCTGCTGCAGCCGCCGCAGCTGCCGCTCGATGGCGTTGCTCAGCTCCGTTGCCTTGGCAACCAGCTGCCGCTGCAGACTCAGCTCGCCTTCCAGCGGGGCGGCCGCCCCTGACGATTCTGCCGCCTCGGCCACCTCCTCCTCGGATGTCGCCTCGGCCAGGCGCCGTCGGGCCTCGTTGATCTCGCTGGAGTTGGAGTAGTTGCCGCGCCGCATCACCACCTTCAGCAGCCCACTGCTCCTGGAGTACATCGCCTCCCGCTCCTCCTGCTGGCTCAGGAATCTGCGGCCGGGAGTTCGGGTTGCTGCTTCATCTCAGCCTGTGATTATCCCACACTGAATCTCACATAAATCCCAAACTGAATCCCACACTGAATCCCATATAGAATCCCACACTCAATCCCACACTGAATCCCACACTGAATCTCACGCTCAATCCCACACTGAATCCCACACTGAATCCCACACTGAATCTCACACTCAATCCCACACTTAATCCCACACTCAATCCCACACTGAATCTCACACTCAATCCCACACTCAATCCCACACTGAATCCCACACTGAATCCCACATAGAATCCCACACTCAATCCCGCACAGAACCCCACACTCAATCCCACACAGAACCCCACACTCAATCCCACACAGAACCCCACACTCAATCCCACACAGAACCCCACACTCAATCCCACACTGAACCCCACACTCAATCCCACACTTAATCCCACACAGAACCCCACAATCAATCCCACACTGAATCCCACACTCAATCCCACACTCAATCCCACACTGAATCCCACACCGAATCCCACAACGAATCCCACACTGAATCCCACACTCAATCCCACACTCAATCTCACACTCAATCCCACACTGAATCCCACATAGAATCCCACACTCAATCCCACACTCAATCCCACACTCAATCGCACACTCAATCCCACACTCAATCCCACACTCAATCCCACACTCAATCCCACACTGAATCCCACATAGAATCCCACACTTAATCCCACAAAGAACCCCACAATCAATCCCACACTGAATCCCACATAGAATCCCACACTCAATCCCACACTCAATCCCACACTCAATCCCACACTCAATCCCACACTGAATCCCACATAGAATCCCACACTGAATCCCACATAGAATCCCACACTGAATCCCACACAGAACCCCACACTCAATCCCACACAGAACCCCACACTCAATCCCACACAGAACCCCACACTCAATCCCACACAGAACCCCACACTCAATCCTACACTGAACCCCACACTCAATCCCACACTCAATCCCACACTCAATCCCACACTCAATCCCACACTGAATCCCACACCGAATCCCACACTGAATCCCACACTCAATCCCACACTCAATCTCACACTCAATCCCACACTCAATCCCACACAGAACCCTACAATCAATCCCACACTGAACCCCACACTCAATCCCACACTGAATCCCACACTGAATCCCACACTGAATCCCACATTCAATCCCACACTCAATCCCACACTCAATCCCACACCGAATCCCACACTGAATCCCACACTGAATCCCACACTGAATCTCACACTCAATCCCACACTGAATCCCACATAGAATCCCACACTTAATCCCACACAGAACCCCACACTCAATCCCACACTGAATCCCACACTGAATCCCACACTCAATCCCACACTGAATCCCACATAGAATCCCACACTGAATCCCACACTGAATCCCACACAGAATCCCACACTCAATCCCACACTGAACCCCACACTCAATCCCACACAGAACCCCACACTCAATCCCACACAGAACCCCACACTCAATCCCACACTCAATCCCACACTCAATCCCACACTCAATCCCACACTCAATCCCACATCCAATCCCACACTCAATCTCACACTCAATCCCACACTGAATCCCACACTGAATCCCACACAGAACCCTACAATCAATCCCACACTGAACCCACACTCAATCCCACACTGAATCCCACACTGAATCCCACACTGAATCCCACATTCAATCCCACACTCAATCCCACACTGAATCCCACACCGAATCCCACACTGAATCCCACACTCAATCCCACACTGAATCCCACACTCAATCCCACACTCAATCTCACACTCAATCCCACACTGAATCCCACATAGAATCCCTCACTGAATCCCACACTCAATCCCACACTCAATCCCACACTCAATCCCGCACAGAACCCCACACTCAATCCCACACTCAATCTCACACTCAATCCCACACTGAATCCCACACTCAATCCCACACTCAATCTCACACTGAATCGCACACTGAATCGCACATAGAATCCCACACAGAACCCGCACTCAATCCCACACTCAATCTCACACTCAATCCCACACTGAATCCCACACTCAATCCCACACTCAATCTCACACTGAATCCCACACTGAATCCCACACTGAATCCCACACAGAACCCCACACTCAATCCTACACAGAACCCCACACTCAATCCCACACAGAACCCCACACTCAATTCCACACAGTACCCCACACTGAACCCCACACTTAATCCCACACTGAACCCCACACTCAATCCCACACTCAATCCCACACTCAATCCCACACTCAATCTCACACTCAATCCCACACTGAATTCCACATAGAATCCCACACTGAATCCCACATAGAATCCCACACTGAATCCTACACTGAATCTCACACTGAATCCCACATAAATCCCACACTGAATCCCACACTCAATCTCACACTGAATTCCACATAGAATCCCACACCGAATCCCACACTCAATCCCACACTGAATCCCACACTGAATCCCACACTGAATCCCACACTGAATCCCACACTGAATCGAATCCCACACTCAATCCCACACTCAATCCCACACTGAACCCCACACTCAATCCCACACTGAATCCCACACTGAATCCCACACTGAATCCCACACTCAATCCCACACTCAATCCCACACTCAATCCCACACTCAATCCCACACTGAATCCCACATAGAATCCCACACCGCACGCACCTGGGCGGCCGAACCCGCATCGGTGCCTGGCCGGCCCGGCCCGCAGCGGACGGGTTGTGGAAGCGCAGCAGCTGGATGGTGGTCTTGCCGGGCACCAGAGGGGCGCCGAGCGGCCCCGTGGCGTGCAGGATGGGCGGCATCGGACTGTCGAACTGCGCCTGTCTGTAGGCGGCCGCGCTGGCGTCGCTGAAGCGGCGGCTTGCTGGCGGCTGCTGCTGCTGCTGCTGCTGCTGTTCAGAATGCCGCCGGTCCGCATGGAGAACGGTGTCGCGAATTTCCGCTGCTGCCGCTGGCGGTGAAGCTGCTTTGACTGGCTCCGCTTGCTGCTGCTGCTGCTGCTGCTGCTGAGGTGAAGTCTGCGTTGTCTGCTCCCTACTGGATTGGGGTGGTGATGGCGGATGATGAGGGTCAGAGAGTGGCGGAGCTTGAGTGAGGGTGGCAGAGCTTAAGTAAGGGTGGCAGAGTTAAGTAAGGGTGGCAGAGCTTGAGTAAGGGTGTCAGAGCTTAAGTAAGGGTGGCAGAGCTTGAGTAAGGGTGGCAGAGCTTGATTAAGGGTGGCAGAGCTTGATTAAGGGTGGCAGAGCTTGATTAAGGGTGGCAGAGCTTGATTAAGGGTGGCAGAGCTTGAGTAAGGGTGGCAGAGCTTGATTAAGGGTGGCAGAGCTTGAGTAAGGGTGTCAGAGCTTAAGTAAGGGTGGCAGAGCTTGAGTAAGGGTGGCAGAGCTTGATTAAGGGTGGCAGAGCTTGATTAAGGGTGGCAGAGCTTGATTAAGGGTGGCAGAGCTTGATTAAGGGTGACAGAGCTTGAGTAAGGGTGGCAGAGCTTGATTAAGGGTGGCAGAGCTTGATTAAGGGTGGCAGAGCTTGATTAAGGGTGGCAGAGCTTGATTAAGGGTGGCAGAGCTTGATTAAGGGTGGCAGAGCTTGATTAAGGGTGGCAGAGCTTGAGTAAGGGTGTCAGAGCTTGAGATCGAACATCGTCGAACTCAAGCACTGCCAGCAGCTCACACAGTGGCTGTGGGCTTCTTGTGCCACACGACCGGCGCCTGCGGCGGTGGCTGGAAGCGATAGTAGGTCCCCGGGCCCGCGACCGCTCCACCGCTTCCGGCCGTCTCGCCGCCGCTTTCAGATCTCCTGCCAGTCCCACCGCTGCTTCCGGCGGTTTCTCGACTGCTCGGTGCGGCCCTCTGTTGGTGGCTGCCGCGGGCCGCCGGTGCGCGGAGCTCCAGCCGCGAGTAGCCCGACTGCAGGCTGCCGGAGCCGGGGCCGCTGCCGCCGCGGACCACCAGGCTACTGCGCGCATCGGAGGCCGAGCTGGGAGCGGCCGCGCCTTTGCCGCTGCGCCGACCGCCGCGCCCGGAGCCGCCGCTGCAGACCCGGCTGTGGCCGCCGCCGTCGACATCGCCGTCCCGCCCGAGGGCCGGGCAGCGAACGGCGCCTCCGCCTGCCGCGCTGTCGTAGATCGGGCTGGGGCTGGCGCTCGCCCAGGAGGCGCTGCCCCAGGCGGTGCCGCTGTCGGCGCTTCTCCAGCCGACGTCGCCCCTGGCGCAGTCGATGACGTCGGTAGGTGGGGGCGACGGAAGCGGTGGAGGCGGCGGGCGGCAGGGCGGCTCCCGACTCTGCCGGCGCCGGCGCCGCCGCCTGCCCAGCAGGTCCTCCAGGCTGGGGGCGCCGCGGCCTCCGCCAGAGCGCCGGAGGCCCCGCACGGAGCCGCGCTGCACAAACGCCGAGGCAGGCAGGGCCGGGGCGCGCCGGTCCGCGCACGGGCGCTCCCAGGCCGGTGCGCCGGCGCCCCCCTCTCTCTCCCACCACTCGAACTCGGCGTAGGTCGGCTCGAAGCCCCGCGGAGCCGCCGCCTCTCGATGCGCCGATTCTGCCGACGATCGACGCCGGCTGGCGGAGGATGTTCGCCGGGACCCGCCGCCGCCCAGCTGCAGCTCCAGCTCCGCGGGGACGCCGCTGCTGCCGCTGCTGCTGCTGCTGCCGTAGCCTCCGGCGCGGCGGTGCGTGGTTCGAACGCCGCCGAGAGGTGACAGCTCGAGCTCGGCGATCTCGAAGCTGCCGCTGCTGCTGGGCTCCGGCCGGCGGCTGAAGATTCAACAGGTGGGATGGAGTTTTGGAATTCCGAGCTGAGTAGCGGATGGCTGCCAGGTAAGGGATTCTAAACCGGCGATTTCGACTAGATTATGACTGCAAATTAACTTACAAACTTTAATCGGCCCTCATAAATTTATGGATGTACATGTATTTGCAGGGGGCTGCGGGCACCATGGCAGAGCCTTCGGCCGCATCGTCCCACACGCACACAGGCACACGCTCACCTAGGGTGTACCGGTACAGAGGCCCTGACTTTGTACACTCTGTGCCGTGGGGGTTGGCCCTCATGGGTGAACAAACGGCCAATGTTTGGTGCTCGCAAGCCCCATGTGAATGTGGCTGGCGCAGGGAATCGGACCAGCGGTCATAGTATGAGAGTCAGACGCGTTCACCGCTGAGATGAGATGTCAGGAGACGAGATGTCATGAGATGAGATGTCATGAGATGAGATGAGATGAGATGAGATGAGATGAGATGAGATGAGATGAGATGAGATGAGATGAGATGTCATGAGATGAGATGTCATGAGATGAGATGTCATGAGATGAGATGTCATGAGATGAGATGTCATGAGATGAGATGTCATGAGATGAGATGTCATGAGATGAGATGTCAGGGACGAGATGTCATGAGATGAGATGTCGTGAGACGAGATGTCATGAGATGAGATGTCAGGAGATGAGATGTCAGGAGACGAGATGTCATGAGATGAGATGTCATGAGATGAGATGTCATGAGATGAGATGTCCTGAGAAAAAGAGCAACAGTTTCCCAGAAGTTGCTCACCTGGTCAGGTGCACCCCGCTGTCGGCAGGCGAGAGCTCCAGCTCCACCAGCTCGGAGCTGCCCGAGCTGCCCAGCTGACCGCCGACAGCTGCAGGAAGCCGCGCCTGCGGCAAAGACGGCGGCGGAGGCGGCGGGATGTTGTGCGGCCTGAACGGCGCCATCTCCACCTCGGCGAACTGGCTCAGCCCGCTGCTGCTGCTGGCGCTGCCGCTGCTGTCGCCGGTGCCGCTGCCCAGCTGAGCGTCCGACGAATTGCCATTGCGCAGCGCCGAGGGCGGCGCGAACAGCTGGCGGTGCCGCTGATGCCGGCGCTGCGAAATCTCCGGCCACCAGCCGTCCTGGCCGGCGTTGGACTGCTGCCGGTGCAGGCTGTCTGCCGAGTCGCCGTCGCTGCTGCGGAGCTCCTCGTCTGTCGCCTCCTGTGGCGGCGGCGGGTCTCGCCGGTAGAGATGGGCTCGCTCCCGCCTGCACAGCTCGCACTGCGGCTCAGCGTCCGCCGCCGTCGCCTCCGCGGACCCTGTCGGGGCTGCCCTCAGCCGCTCCGTCAGGCTGTACAGGCCGCGACCGCCGTCGGAATCGTACAGCCCGCCGGCGTCCGGAGGCCAGGCGGCTCGACGGCTCGGCGGCGGCGGCTCCGTCTGAATCTGCGCGTCGGTGACTGAGGAAGTCGCCGCCTCCTCCGCCGCACCATCAAGATAGCGCAGCAGGCGGTCAGCGCTAAGCCGCTCCGTGCAGCTGTACAGCGAGTGGATGTAGTGGTACACCGAGTCTGAGCGGCCGCTTCTGCCGCCGCTGCTGCCGCTGCCTTCGACCGCTTCTACAACCTTGGAGTTGATGGGGTTGAGAGCTGAGCCGCTGCTGCTGTTGTTGGAGTTGCTGTTGTTGGAGTTGCTGTTGTTGGAGTTGTTGGAGTTGCTGTTGTTGGAGTTGCTGTTGTTGGATTTGCTGTTGTTGGAGTTGCTGTTGTTGGAGTTGCTGTTGTTGGAGTTGCTGTTGTTGGAGTTGCTGTTGTTGGAGTTGCTGTTGTTGGAGTTGCTGTTGTTGGAGTTGCTGTTGTTGGAGTTGCTGTTGTTGGAGTTGCTGTTGTTGGAGTTGCTGTTGTTGGAGTTGCTGTTGTTGCAGCAGGCCGCAGGTCGGTGACCGCCTGTAGAGTTGGAGTCAGAGTCGGTAGTTATAGAATTAGAGCGACAGCTACGAAGCAAGCTGTCGGGATCTTCTGCTGACCCCTGAGAACACGCAGGCTCACACTGCATGTACAGTGAATTTTTGAACACGAGACCCTAAAAATCAACTGTTGGCTCTGCTATCAATGACCCCTCTGAACTCGAGCAGCAGGCGGCTCCGCTCTCAATGACCCCTCTGAACTCGAGCAGCAGGCGGCTCCGCTCTCAATGACCCCTCTGAACTCGAGCAGCAGGCGGCTCCGCTCTCAATGACCCCCCCCCCCCTGAACTCCAGCAGCAGCAGGCGGCTCCGCTCTCAATGACCCCCCCCCTGAACTCCAGCAGCAGCAGGCGGCTCCGCTCTCAATGACCCCCCCCCCTGAACTCGAGCAGCAGCAGGCGGCTCACCGGTTCCAGCAGAGGTCACCGGTTCCCGAGGTGCCGGTGGTGCCACCCGAGCCGGGCCAGTACAGGCGGCCCGGCAGCCCAGAGCCAAGCGGGCCGATTCTGCAGGCAGGCGGCTGCGCAGCGGAGGCGGCCAGGGTGGCCGAGGCCTCCGCCCGGGCCCGCTTGAGCCGGCCGGACTCAAAGCAGGTGGCCTCGCCGGCCCGAATGCTCAGCTCGATACGGCAGCCCGGCCACGGCAGCGACTGCGGCGGCCACTGCGGGGTTGCCGTGTCGACGCCGCGGTGCCTCGGGCAGAGCCGCCCGCACTTGGCGTCGCCCGGCGGCGGTGGCGGCGCGGCCGAGGCGGCCAGGCGGTGGCGGATGAGGTGCGTCGGCGGCCAGGAGTCGCCCGTGTCGTCGGCGGCGTCCGGCCGCGCCCGCCGGCCATCGCGCCGATCGCGGCGGCGGCCCTGGCAGTCGGGCCGGTGGCGCCGGTGGCGGTGTCGCCGCTCGCTGCGGAGCTCTTCGCCACTGTCGCCGGCTCGGTGTCCGCGGTGGTCCGCGCGGAGCTCCCAGTTCGGCTGGCCGTGCCGCTGGTGGCGGCCGCGGCTCGGCTGACAGTCGGTCTGGCGCGGCCGCTGCTGCCGCATCAGCTCGGCCACCTGGCGCTGCTCGCACTGCTGGCGCTCCTTCTGGATGAGCAGCTCCTCCAGCCTTGCGCTGCTCCTCGGCTGGTCCTTCATCGAGTGCAGCTGCTGCTTCTGGGTGCCCGACTGCGGCGGCCCGTCGTACATCAGGGCGCTGCTGCCTTTCACGGCAGGCGACTGGCTGCTGTGGCCGGATTTACCCGTGTCGGCAGCGGCTTCCTGAGCGGCGGAGGCTGCGGCGGTGACGGTGGCGGTGGCCACGGTAGTGGTTTCGGCCCCGGGCGCGGTGCTGGAGGCGGGCTCGCCCAGCTGGCTGTTGGACAGCAGCTCGTACTCCAGCGACGTGCCGCCCGAATCGTCCTCCGAGTCCGGGTAGCCCGCGCCCCTGGCCGAGTTGCAGCGGCCGCGCCGGAATCTCCACCGCTCGCCGCCAGCCTTTGGGTGGCTCGGCGTCGCGGCGGTTGCGGTGTCGGCCTTGGCTTCATTGACGTCCTTGGCATCGGTGGCGGAGGCGGCGGCCCCGCGCTCGCAGCTGCTGCTGCTGGTCTGGAGGTAGATCCTCAGCCGCAGCTGCTCCTCGGAGTCGCGCCCGCCCGACTGCCGGCGCAGGAAGCTGCATCGACGCAGGAAACCGCCGACGCCTCCGCCGGTGTCGCCGCCGCGCCGGTCAGCGCCGTCCCCCTGTCGTGACTGCGTGCCGGGGCCGTTGCTGTCGTTTCTCTGGTCGGAGGAGCCGCGGTGACGGCAGGGGCTGCAGCTGCACAGGTCCGGCTGGCTGGGGCAGCTGGACAGCAGGCGGACGGGGATGACGAGGCCCTCGGATGTCTTGGGCTTGGTGCAGCGGAAGGCCATGTCTGCGAGTTGAGGCCGCCACTGAGACCTGCACTGAAGTCTGGCTGAGTGCTCGGAACTGAAATGCGAGGCCAATTCCCTAATCTCGCGGCCGCGTCCTGCAGCAGTGGAGCCGCTTTGGGCCATAGACAATTTTTTTAATATTTTCATTCTTGCCATCAAAGTCCGGCTAATCAGGATGCGCAGTGTTGATTAATTTAATTCCGACTTTATTTTCTTGAAATCATCAATCACAAATCATTGCAGCACTCATCGGGCACGGGCCACATGAAGCCACTTGCTTGCTGCGGCTGTGCTTTGTCGTTTGTGTCACACAACCGGCGAGAGGCATTGCTGCCCATTCCGCCGACTCCCCGAGCAGGCACACAAGCGCGCGGATACGTACGCAGTCATCCATGAACACACTCACACAAGAGTTACGGCAGTCCCAACTTTATTTATCGTTAGGCATGTACACTTCACTGCGCCTTGGGGGTTGCCCCTCAAGGCCGTTAATTGCAAGAGCAGAGCCAAGCCGAGATTCCAATTCAGCCCCAAATTAATGTGACTGCACTTGGAATCGAGCCTGGGCCGCTGGCACACCAGAGCACCGCGCCAGACCACCACTGGGCTACCTTTGGCCACTTGAAGGCCAACCTTCTGCCTAGGGCTGCTGTTTTATGAGAAGGAGCGCACAATTTATTGATTCTGTGCTCCAGAGAAATCGAGATTTTTCTATTGCACATTTATTCGACATCGGTCTCGCAACTATTTGATAGCCCCGTAGTAGCTGTCGAACTGTACAATATTGCTGACAAATTTCCTGAAAATACATTTCAAAATACGACTAAGAAAGGTCGCAGCCTGCACTGGCAGACTGTCAGTATGATGACAAAGCTGAGTGACTAATAGGCTACTGTCAGTATGATGACAAAGCTGAGTGACTAATTGGCTACTGTCAGTATGATGACAAAGCTGAGTGACTAATAGGCTACTGTCAGTATGATGACAAAGCTGAGTGACTAATTGGCTACTGTCAGTATGATGACAAAGCTGAGTGACTAATAGGCTACTGTCAGTATGATGACAAAGC
This sequence comes from Macrostomum lignano, assembly GCA_002269645.1. Lineage (NCBI taxonomy): Eukaryota > Metazoa > Platyhelminthes > Macrostomidae > Macrostomum > Macrostomum lignano. The sequence continues at coordinate 31,129 of NIVC01004670.1, forward strand.
TGAGTGACTAATTGGCTACTGTCAGTATGATGACAAAGCTGAGTGACTAATAGGCTACTGTCAGTATGATGACAAAGCTGAGTGACTAATTGGCTACTGTCAGTATGATGACAAAGCTGAGTGACTAATTGGCTACTGTCAGTATGATGACAAAGCTGAGTGACTAATTGGTTACTGTCAGTATGATGACAAAGCTGAGTGACTAATAGGCTACTGTCAGTATGATGACAAAGCTGAGTCACTAATTGGCTACTGTCAGTAGTGATGCACACAAAGCCTACCCAGCTTTCAGAGCCTGGTTATTTGACAACGCTTGGAGCAGTTTATGAGGCATTTAACAGGCCAAATCCGACGACTACCCTCTGTCTCAGTAATGTGCGTTTTGTTTTATGCACCCCAACCCCGCCCGGTTGCATATGCGCACAAGTAAAGCTTTAGCTCAGTCAGTCAGCTCATTCAGCTCAGTGAGTCAGCTCATTCAGTCAGCTCAGTCAGTCAGCTCATTCACATACATGCGCAACAGTCGGCCGAGTCGGCCGATCCGGCCGACCGATTTGGCGGCCAACCAAGGAAGTCGCAAAAATGCCCACCCAAAAAAACACCCAAGTAGTAGTACTAAGTAGCTGACGAGGCATTTTGACTTAATAAGACAGTCATAGTTACTCCTGCCGTTTACCCAAAGTTGCGTTAATTTTGCTTTAGGGTTTTTTTACATGTAAGTCGCATTTTTGGCCAAAAACTATGTCGCATTTTGTTAAAACTAAGTCGCACGGCCGACCGAATTTTAGAGGTTGCGCATGTATGCTCATTCAGCTCAGTAAGTCAGCTCATTCAGTCAGCTCAGTCAGTCAGCTCATTCAGTCAGTGAGTCAGCTCATTCAGTCAGCTCATTCAGTCAGTGAGTCAGCTCATTCAGCTCAGTGAGTCAGCTCATTCAGTCTGCTCATTCAGCTCAGTGAGTCAGCTCATTCAGTCAGCTCAGTCAGTCAGCTCATTCAGCTCAGTGAGTCAGCTCATTCAGTCAGCTCAGTCAGTCAGCTCATTCAGTCAGCTCATTCAGTCAGTGAGTCAGCTCATTCAGTCAGCTCATTCAGTCAGCTCATTCAGTCAGTGAGTCAGCTCATTCAGTCAGCTCAGTCAGTCAGCTCATTCAGTCAGCTCATTCAGCTCAGTGAGTCAGCTCATTCAGCCAGCTCATTCAGTCAGTGAGTCAGCTCATTCAGTCAGTGAGTCAGCTCATTCAGTCAGTGAGTCAGCTCATTCAGTCAGTGAGTCAGCTCAGTCAGTCAGTCAGTGAGTCAGCTCATTCAGTCAGTGAGTCAGCTCATTCAGTCAGTGAGTCAGCTCATTCAGTCAGTGAGTCAGCTCAGTCAGTCAGTGAGTCAGCTCATTTAGTCAGTGAGTCAGCTCATTCAGTCAGTGAGTCAGCTCATTCAGTCAGTGAGTCAGCTCATTCAGTCAGTGAGTCAGCTCAGTCAGTCAGTGAGTCAGCTCAGTCAGTCAGTGAGTCAGCTCATTTAGTCAGTGAGTCAGCTCATTCAGTCAGTGAGTCAGCTCATTCAGTCATTGAGTCAGCTCATTCAGTCAGTGAGTCAGCTCAGTCAGTCAGTCAGTCAGCTCAGTCAGTCAGTGAGTCAGCTCATTCAGCTCAGTGAGTCAGCTCAGTCAGTCAGCTCAGTCAGTCAGTGAGTCAGCTCATTCAGTCAGTGAGTCAGCTCAGTCAGCTCAGTCAGTCAGTCAGTGAGTCAGCTCAGTCAGTCAGTCAGTGAGTCAGCTCATTCAGTCAGTGAGTCAGCTCAGTCAGTCAGTCAGTGAGTCAGCTCATTCAGTCAGTGAGTCAGCTCAGTCAGTCAGTGAGTCAGCTCAGTCAGCTCAGTCAGTCAGTCAGTGAGTCAGCTCAGTCAGTCAGTCAGTGAGTCAGCTCATTCAGTCAGTGAGTCAGCTCAGTCAGTCAGTCAGTGAGTCAGCTCATTCAGTCAGTGAGTCAGCTCAGTCAGTCAGTGAGTCAGCTCAGTCAGTCAGTGAGTCAGCTCATTCAGTCAGTGAGTCAGCTCATTCAGTCAGCCACAGGTCTTCCCCAGTTCCGTGATATTTTCGGTAATAGCACTGGAGCGTTCAGTTTCGGCAATCAGACTATTTAGACAAACAGACATTGCCCAGCGCTGTGCGCTCCTAAAATACTTGCAGGTAGATGGCTGGCGGCTCAATGAACAAAAGCGAGGCTGCGTGGCAACTGCTGACAAATGTTGAGAAAAAGGCTAAGCTGAGCCAATTAAAAAACTTGAACGCAGAGCTTGTAAATTTATTGGGTAAACAGAAAACTGCATAAATAATGAGGCTTATAGCTATAAGATACCTGCTAAAAACACAGGCTGGGGCATCCGATGCCCCGAACGAAATGTGCAAAATAATTATCAGTATAAAAAAGCTAAACAAAAGATGAGCTGGGAAGAGGTAAAAACGGCAGTGCAAATATCTGTATCAGCCAGTGAAATCTCTGCTCCAATCAAGACTGAAGCAGCTCCGTGAGCAGGTGAATCGCCTGTGGAGACCCGGGATACCGCATTACTCGCTTAGCTGCTCCTCTGCTCCCAAAGCCACAATGCAGCGACCAAAAACAGCAATTTAAGGAGATTGTGACCGAAATTACAAAGTAAAAATGAGTGACCGCAAGAGTAAAAGAGTGCAGCTCATTGCAAATCATCGAGGGCAGTAGGTGCAGGCGGTGCGCCTCAGGCTGAGCTTGCGACTGGGATTGTGGCATCTGTGCAGGACTTTTAATAGCAGATGTACATTGGGAGTGGCTGGGGGTCAGGGGATGCACATTGGGACTGGCTGGGGGTTAGGGGATGCACATTGGGAGTGGCTGGGGGTCAGGGGATGCACATTGGAGTGGCTGGGGGTTAGGGGATGCACATTGGGAGTGGCTGGGGGTCAGGGGATGCACATTGGGAGTGGCTGGGGGTCAGGGGATGCACATTGGGAGTGGCTGGGGGTTAGGGATGCACATTGGGAGTGGCTGGGGGTCAGGGGATGCACATTGGGAGTGGCTGGGGGTCAGGGGATGTACATTGGGAGCAGTCCCACTAACACCAATAGGTGAATAAAAAGCAAAAGTCAGGCAGAGCTGACGCCGCAAAAAGTTTATATTTACCAACAGTTATCTGCACATGCACATGTAGTTATAAATACTGCATGTTAAATAATTTCCAGATAGAACGGACAGATCTGTCACGCGTGGGTTGGCCAGAGAATTTCACAGTGGAAAGTGCGAAAAGGTCGAATATGAAAATCGAGCAGGTCGGGGAAGCGGCCAAAAAGATGGATTTCCCGAAGGGATTGCTGAGCAGTGCAGCACACTGGTTGCTAGGGTGAACCGCACAGGTAAGCACAGGTGCGCGGGGAAGACAGATGAGAGGGGAATCAGTTTGTTGCATGCGATGTGCGCCTGCTTAATGTACTGTAGCCATTGGCTATGATCGAGTAGAGCATGAGGGCGGTGCGGACTAGGCAGAGATCAGTGCTGTACACGCAAATAGCTAATATTTCTAAAAATACTACTGCCTCGGGTCAGTAGTGCATTACGCATATGACGAGAAAAATCTTGCACATCTTAAAAACGCTTAAATGAACTGTGCGCATTAATGGGCTGACTGATAAAAGACATTTGCTGAGCTTCAAGTCACCTCCAGGGTGCTTTCATACAGAACCTACCGGAAATGCTAAGGCTGCTAAGAAACGAGCTGAAGACAACCTGAAGGATTCCCAACAGTACAATCTGAAGGCAGCCTGAAGGATTCCCAACAGTACAATCTGAAGGCAGCCTGAAGGATTTCCAACAGTACAATCTGAAGGCAGCCTGAAGGATTCCCAACAGTACAATCTGAAGGCAGCCTGAAGGATTCCCAACAGTGCAATCTGAAGGCAGCCTGAAGGATTCCCAACAGTACAATCTGAAGGCAGCCTGAAGGATTCCCAACAGTACAATCTGAAGGCAGCCTGAAGGATTCCCAACAGTACAATCTGAAGGCAGCTAGCCTGAAGGTGACCCGAAGTTGATCTCAGAAAGTTAACTCTAAAAGGAAGTAACCAATATGGAGATCGCTACGCAAAGGATGGGCCGAGGCTCAGGCGAAGCTGCAGTCCCCCAGGGTGTCTATGGAGGAGGACAGGCAGGACACGCAGGACACCCCGGAGTCGTCGGTGACGCCGGTGCCCTCGCCGCAGGGCCGGCAACGGCGCGCGATCTCGAGGAACTCGATGAGGTCCTGAGACAGGTCCGGGTAGGACCAGGCCCGGTTCAGGCCGGAGGGCGAGCGCAGCTCGGGACCGGTGGGCAGCAGCAGGGCGGGGCCGTGGCGGCCGGCCTGCAGGCAGGACTTGTTCCGCTCCCAGCGCACCGTCACGAACGGGTTGTGCTTCATGCCGGGGTTCCAGCAGCGCTGCTGGTGCCGCCGCTCCTGCCAGCTCGCGTCCAGCCGTCGCTGCTCCACCAGCTCGTCCGCTTCGATGTCGGCGTCGGCCGTGGAGGCGACGTCGCGAACCGTCTCTACGGCGACGCCGGCCTCCAGCTTGTCGAGCAGGCGCATCAGGGCGCCGGCCAGGTCGGCGAAGCTGGGCCGCACCGCCGGCTCCTGGCTGCAGGCCGACAGCGCCAGCTGCAGCAGCGGCCGCGGGCAGTCGGGCGGCACCAGCGAGGACTCCAGCGCGGCGGCGTCGATGCCGAAGTCCGGCAGGCGCGGCAGGAAGTCGGGGTCGGCGGGCAGGCGGGTGAGCAGCTCGCACAGCACAATGCCGTAGCTGAACACGTCAGCCTTGGTGCTGAAGCCGCAGCGCGCATGCACTCGGGCGCCATCCAGAACGGGCTGCCGACGCACTCCAGCAGGCGCTGCGTGCGTAGCGGGGCATCTTGATGGCCAGGCCGAAGTCCGCCACCACCGCCTGGTAGGGCCGGGCACCGCCCGCGTCAGTGCGGATCAGGATGTTCTTCGAGGCGATGTCGCGGTGGAAAAAGCCCTGCGAAGGAGGGGGCGTATCTGGTCACTCAATACTGCGTAATCACTCGTCTGGTCACTCAATACTGCGTAATCACTCGTCTGGTCACTCAATACTGCGTAATCACTCGTCTGGTCACTCAATACTGCGTAATCACTCGTCTGGTCACCCAATACTGCGTAATCACTCGTCTGGTCACTCAATACTGCGTAATCACTCGTCTGGTCACCCAATACTGCGTAATCACTCGTCTGGTCACTCAATACTGCGTAATCACTCGTCTGGTCACTCAATACTGTGTAATCACTCGTCTGGTCACTCAATACTGTGTAATCACTCGTCTGGTCACTCAATACTGTGTAATCACTCGTCTGGTCACTCAATACTGCGTAATCACTCGTCTGGTCACCCAATACTGCGTAATCACTCGTCTGGTCACTCAATACTGCGTAATCACTCGTCTGGTCACTCAATACTGTGTAATCACTCGTCTGGTCACTCAATACTGTGTAATCACTCGTCTGGTCACTCAATACTGTGTAATCACTCGTCTGGTCACTCAATACTGCGTAATCACTCGTCTGGTCACTCAATACTGTGTAATCACTCGTCTGGTCACTCAATACTGTGTAATCACTCGTCTGGTCACTCAATACTGTGTAATCACTCGTCTGGTCACTCAATACTGTGTAATCACTCGTCTGGTCACTCAATACTGTGTAATCACTCGTCTGGTCACTCAATACTGTGTAATCACTCGTCTGGTCACTCTAATTGCCAATGAAACAGATATGGTCATTATATTCGATAATGAGACATATTTGGTCACTCGAATCAACAATGAGACCCATCTGGCACTCCAACAATCAACAATGAGACTCATCTGGCACTCCAACAATCAACAATGAGACCCATCTGGAACTCCAATCAACAATGAGACCCATCTGGAACTCCAATCAACAATGAGACCATCTGGCACTCCAACAATCAACAATGAGACCCATCTGGCACTCCAACAATCAACAATGAGACCCATCTGGCACTCCAACAATCAACAATGAGACCCATCTGGCACTCCAACAATCAACAATGAAACCCATCTGGAACTCCAATCAACAATGAGACCCATCTGGCACTCCAACAATCAACAATGAGACCCATCTGGCACTCCAACAATCAACAATGAGACCCATCTGGCACTCCAACAATCAACAATGAAACCCATCTGGAACTCCAATCGACAATGAGACCCATCTGGAACTCCAATCAACAATGAGACCCATCTGGCACTCCAACAATCAACAATGAGACCCATCTGGAACTCCAATCGACAATGAGACCCATCTGGCACTCCAACAATCAACAATGAGACCCATCTGGAACTCCAATCGACAATGAGACCCATCTGGCACTCCAACAATCAACAATGAGACCCATCTGGAACTCCAATCGACAATGAGACCCATCTGCCAACACACCTGTCCGTGCACATAGGCCATGGCCCGGGCAACATCCAGCGCCAGTCCCAGCCGCACCCTCCAGCTCAGCCGCCTGCCGGGCTCTGCCAGCAGCTGCTCCAGACTGCCGCCCTCGATGTAGTCGAACAGGCAGTGCAGCCGGCCGCCGTGGATGCAGACGCGTGTAGCGCAGCACGTTGGGTGACTGAGCTTGGACATGATCTCGTGCTCGCGATAGCAGAGCGCTGGTTCGTCTCCCCGTTCATCTTCAGGGCCATCTGACGGCCGCTGCGCTCCAGGGTCACTCGGTACACGTTGGAGAAGAAGCCCTTGGCCAGCAGCTGCACGCTGCTGAAGTCCTGCAGGCTGTAAATCTCCTTCACCGCCAGCAGCAGCGCCGTGTTTCAGCCCGAGCGGAGCGGCGGCGCTTGCCGGGGGCGGCGAGCAGCGGAGGAGGTCCACAGCCACCGCCTTGCTCAGCCCGTTCAGCGCAGCCGCTGAAGGCGCTCCGACAGCGAGCTGTCGACCTAGCGGGTGATGGGAAGAGGAAATGGTGAAGGATCGTGCAGATTAAAGGAACGCGGATTATCGAAATAAATATAGAGGATTTGTTGGACTAGCACCGTGGATTGTCGGACTAAAGCACCGTGGATTGTCTGACTAAAGCACCGTGGATTGTCTGACTAAAGCACCGTGGATTGTCGGACTAAAGCACGGTGGATTGTCTGACTAAAGCACCGTGGATTGTCGGACTAAAGCACCGTGATTGTCGGACTAAAGCACCGTGGATTGTCGGACTAAAGCACCGTGGATTGTCGGACTAAAGCACCGTGGATTGTCGGACTAAAGCACCGTGGATTGTCGGACTAAAGCACCGTGGATTGTCGGACTAAAGCACCGTGGATTGTCGGACTAAAGCACCGT